>VOQZ01000212.1:0-95024 GCA_008079305.1 Phytophthora palmivora | reverse complement strand
ACATCGACAAAACTAACTTTGCCAGGGTAATGGATGTTTTCCACCAGGATACGACGTCGAAATAGTCCGTTGTGTATGCTATCATACGGAACTCAATCTTTCCGTTTCTCTCCCGCGAAATTTCCCCCTTTTCATGCTTTAAGCGCAATATGAAGTGATCATCGTCATCTGAGTAACCTTCTGTCGCGTTCGTAACAAGAGACGATATCCCAGGGGAATCGTCTTACTCAAGTTAATCAGCTCAAACTGACCTTCGTGTGTTGGCAAGGTTGCATTCGCCCACTATTGTATTCCACGCGTCAAAATCAATCAATGATGGCGTAACTCGCGCGCCGCATACTCGCGCCGGCTACACCAACAACTTGACAGTAAACTCGGCCAGCATTTCACTCTTTTCTTCTGATACCTCACTGTTGTCAACAGTCCAAAAGCTGGACGCGAATACCACCAACCAGATCTCGTGTGGACCCTGTTTTAATTGCGTCTGAAGACAGCCTTGGACGAATTGCCCACGTAAAGGTCAATAGATTGCATTCCTTTCATCACAACGTGAGTCTCGCTTCGCGATGTAGGCGCGCATCCTCGTACACGTAGCACTGAGTCTTTAGATTTGATGATGCGCAAATTACCAGCGTGTGCTCGACTTGGCTCTGCAGCGTAAGCTTGTGAACTTTGCTGAACCGCATGGACACATTCGGGCTGTCCGCTGCTGTATCTTGCATTTCAGACGTACATAGCATGGTCCTAGGTCGAGAATTTCAAGCTGCCCTCGCTTGTGGGTCCAATTCAGGTATCCGAACGTATACCGGTCGAGTAATTCGAATCGATAACGTCAAAACTGATGTGTCCGACGGTCACCACTGAGATTTCGCAATACAATCTGTTCGTTGTGTTGCCCAGGTACATTGCCCTTGTACACAAATGCAGCAATCACGAATGACCTGCTTGTACCGTTCCTGTTGCATTCTCGAAGATCATATCACCTCCACAACACCAATGGAGAAACGGTTGATGATACACTCGAACTCGTTTGATCGCGAGATCCAGCCAGCAAAAGATACTGGAGGGGTTGGAGTGACCTGTTGCGAATAACAATCTCTCCTCTCACATCATCTCCTTGCTGATGCTCGCCCAATCGAGAGTATCTTGTTCAAACGACAAAGAGCGCTGAACCGCTTTAACTACTGCTACATCCACTGACGAGATCGGAGCACGCGACGTCGCATCCTGAATATTCTGCTGGTGACGAATTACTGGGGTAGTAAAAAAAAATCGATTTTACCAGCATTCAATTCCACAGCTTCAGACACACTCTCCAAAATTGACCGGCTCACACAAGACGCCAAGGAGTTGACGGCGCGAAGCCCGCGTCACTGGTGAACTCCACTTAATGTTTAAACTTACCGTGCGATCAGGAGGAATGTTCAACTTGAGAGGAAGTATAGTTCGCATATCGCAAAACTCGCTGGAACCATCAGTCCATTTCGACTCATCCTGTATCAAGAAGTCACGGGGGACCACCTCACACACCAGAGCCAACACGTTTTTAAACGCACTTGCTGGATTCCATACAACATCGACAATTGCTGAGCCCTTATATGATGGAGAACCCAGTGACAACGCCATGGACCATCCACGAGTATCTGCCGGTGATTCTTCTGCAGGCACTAGCAAGCTTGATGTGGCCGGGGATATACCGAACTGATTGGGAGCGATGTCCACATTCAGCCGTCGTGGTGTCTTGCTTGATTCGGGAATTTGAATAGTTAAACTGTGGCGGCGCTCCACTGAAGCAGAATCGGCCTCAATTGATGGTGTCAAAGATGGGAGAATGTCATCATAGCGTGAAATAGAGTCCCCACTTGCATCATGTGGCCTTTTAGTGCGACTTTCAAGTGATCCTTCACCCACACTAGATGGTACTGCACTAGTGTTCGGATGCGGAGGAAGCACAGACGGAGGTTTTCGACCAACAGCGCGGCAGAATGCATTTTCACCTGCAGGTGTTCGCAAGAAAATTTCTGCATTGTACTGAAGCTCCTTGACGACATCCTTGTTTTGCTGCTCAAATAAAGAAACTTCCCCACTCCTACGATAGGAGTGGCATCTCGTCGTAGCTGGCGCTTCTTCTTTTTCTGGCTTTGGAATACATTGCTCTTGTCGCTGTCATCCCCTCTTGGAGAGCTATCACCAGACTTCAAAGGGGTAAAAATTGCATATGCTACAATACGTCCAGTAGCTTCAGCTCCAAGCGAAAAGTGCAACGTGTTGGTGCTAGACGAGACCAAACCCGTTTTCACATCCGCAATAGGCTTGTCCGACTGTGCCGATCTACGTCGTCGAGAACGCGAACTGAATTCTGACTCTGAGAGCTCTGATTCGCTGTTAGCACTGTCATAGGGATCAAAATCTCCCACCTCGCTACTACTCCCGCCAGACCTGCCTGTCGCTTCCCCTCCGCGTCACTGTCTGCCGGTGTCCCAGGCTCTTTTGGAAGTTGCTCACCGGATAACATGCCTTGACTTGCGAAATCTTGGCGTTCAGTTTGACTATCTTGTCACTTTTCTTTTTCGTTACTGCAATTCGCAGCTTATGTTCCAGTTTCTCCAGTTCCTCGTCCAACTTCTTTTCTTGAGCCTGTGTAATTATGGTTCCTGGTGTCTCGTCAACCGAAAAGTAGAATGTTGGCCGCAAACTTGGGATCGTAAAGCTTGGGTCCACCTGGATTACGTACTCACGTTTCTTTCGACTAGTATTTCGTACAGAAATTTTCACCTCTTCGGTTTTCTCACCCACAATACACTTTCCCAACGAGATCGTTTGGCCTGTTCACGCAAAAATGTAAGAATATGATAACTTTAAATGACATGCCTTGGTTGTCATGTCAACGGTAGTATACCTGACTGCAGAAGCTTGAACGTTTCACGCTTGACTACCCTCGCCTTAATAGTAACCGAAACCGAGTTCTCAGTATCTTGTACATTGATGATCTTCAACTTTTCTTCAAAAGGACCAGCCAATGTAGGTTGGAACTGAAAGCAAATTTCTTTCGTACCGAATGCCTTCACTACTCCAACCTCTCCTTCCTTGATCTGTAAAAATCCTGACGAAATCGAACCTGTTTTCTCCACGCTGTACACCAGAGGAGTAGCAGACATGTTCTGTACAACAAGCCGTTTCGAGCTCTTCGAAGAGGTTGAAATGCGACCGAAGTTGATGTTCTTCTGATTCACATTCATCACGGAACGACACACTCGACTTTTGAGCAGCAACTCTCTGACGGACGGTCGTGTATCAAATGGATGTTTCGATGCAGCCCACACCGGTTTACTTTGATCAAATTTTCCTCCATCAGTGACTGCTTTCTTATTGCCACCGGGTGGAAGTGTAATCATTACCTTGTGCTTTTCCACTCGTGTCTTCGCCACGTCCTTAGCCGCTAAGGCCTCAGAAGCCACTGGGCTAAACACGGCAACAATCCGCTGACGCGACTTTGCTGGAATGCGTAGATTCCGGTCCTTGTTAGAGCTTAGCAGAACTAACTTCTTTTCAGCAAAGAGAGTCTGAAGGCGTTTGGTGCGCTCCCGAACCATTGCCACTATCTCCTCCTCTTTTTCTTTTGACGGAAGAGAAGAATGGCAGTAGGTTTCACAATCAGCACGCGATTTTGCAAATAGCTGGAAAAGGGACGCCACATCTTCTAAAAAACCACCCTCTGCGTTTGGAGGTACAGGTGTCACCAATGACGTAGCGGAGGACCCATCCGCAATCCTCCTCTCGTCTGCCCCCGCTTGTGGTGAATTTCCTTTGTTCTCTAATCCGCCACTATTGTGCTGCTCTTGACGCCCTTTATCAGCCTCAAAGTGTTGACCAGACACCGATCTGGGGATGCTGCTTGTGCCTGATACGGTAGGAAATGAATGGCCACTTTGAGCTGTAGAGAACGCCGTCAGCTTTTTTGTCAATAATTCTCGAAGTACTGTAGATTTTCCTCTCTTCAAGTTTGTCTTTCCATCGGCAAGCTCCGACATACTGGAAAATGATCTACGTCGACGGATAGGACGTCCACTGGGTGTCTGACTCACTTGCGGCGAAGCATTGCTAGGGGTACCACCGCCCGTACTATTCTGTGAGTTCGTAGACACAGACGAAAGACGGAACTCACTTTCACCTTCGTCATTGTCCACACCTTTTGTCGAGTTTACCACATCGTCAAATGGATGCTTTATACAGTATAACCGTACCTTCGAAGGCGCCGAGCTTTGAACATTCAAGTAAAGAGGGGCATTTGTGATATTCTCCAAGTCAAACATTTGAATTCCAACTGCATTGATCGTCACATGTTCAAAGTTCAAAAACGCGGATCTGGATTGGTCAAAAGCTTGTAGAACAGTGAGTGGTAGATAACATGATGCGCATCCATATTACTGGAACGGACACATATCTGTGGGATGTTGCTTTTGTTCTTCATATTGATGACTGAAATCAGTCGAGAGTAGTTCGGGTTCGTCTTGCGCGGAATAATCTCAATTTTAAGCTCCGTTGATTGCTTCGGGCCCAACATCATGTCATCATTTGGCACTGTCGAAATCACTTTGGAAGTGACCAAAGGCTTCACAACCGTCGGCAATTCGGAATGGTTCGTCAACATGCACGAACTGCTTTTCAGTTCTCCAATGTTGCAATCCCCCAAATGCAAAATAGAGGGTGTTACTGTCACCACCGATGTGCACGTACGAGCACGGATATGAATCGATTTACCGAGAGTTCGGTCGTACACACGTGACTGGGCTTGTTGCCACGCGCCTTGCATCAATAAACACCGGAATGACACGCGAAATGTCTGCTTTGTCAGACGTGCAGCCTTTAGATCCACTGCGTCGGAGTTTTCACCAAGTAATCCTTCTAAACTGCTGGTTGCTGCTGGTGAGTACCATATCAAAATGGTCCGTTCAACACCAGGTGGTAGATCAATCGTTTCAACAAGAAAATTGGAAGCACTATTATCTTCGACCGGAGTCACCGGACGTTTTCGAGTATCTGCTCGCATTCGTTCAGGGGACGACCGCGGACTATCATTCATAAAAACATGAGAACATTATCATCAGTTCAGTTATCACATATTCTGCATATTACCTGTCCACGCCGCTGTCATAGGCAATATCCCTCACTCGGGACGCAACCTTAGTCGATTTTTTTCCTTTTGTTCGGAACGTTTTCTTTCGTATATCTGTATTCCCTCTTCCTCTTGAGCTTCGCATCTTTGGGCTACCAAGAGGGCTTTGTGGAAGTGTGCGAGGTTCCCGATCAAATTCGAAGTCATCATCTAAATCATCGGCATCACCCATGGGATTTTCCTCAAAAGAGCCTCGCTTCGTTTGTTGAAAATCCTCTTCATAGAAATCCCCCTGACCACGTCAATAAGTACACGTAATCAGCTAAGAAGCAGATTTAATCAACAAATCTACTATCATACAAACCTCATTGTCATCGACCTCTTCGTCGCTGTCGAGTCCATAAGCATCCATGTTCGAGAACGAGAGTGGCGTTTTTGTTCCATCGGGAGATAATGACTCCTTTAAGCTTGATCCATCATTTGAGTTAGTAGGAGAAAGGAGTTCATCCCCGCGTGGGGGTCTCGAGACACGCGAACGATTCTGTTGCAGCTTGAGCTCAAAGGTAATCTCCTTAGGCCGATCGCTGGTCAGCTCAACATGCAAAGCTACCTCCGTCATGTTGCGCATCAAAATCACTTTAGAACTGGCAATTCCCGTATAGCAATCACCAAAATCGAGGCGACTTCCGCTTGTAAGGTATGAACCATTCGGTTCTTTTATGGACAGTCCTTCCCTACAACGAACAACACGTGAGCACTTATACGTAGAGTCGTACGGAGTTATTCATCGCATACCAACATACCTGTGGTGTTCTTGATTTGTGATGGCATGGATCCTGAGAGTCTTGACATTTCTGGAGTCATGTAGGTTCTGAGCCTGAATCTCAAAGAAGCGCTCTCCGATCTGTAAAATGCAAGCGCCAACCACGCAACGAACGCTGATCAGCTGAGCACCGCAGTTCTCCTCTCCTTAAACACACTTACATCAGTTGGCCGATACGTAACACGAATCCGCACGTGTCCATAGGCAGCAGCTTGCAACGTTTTGTCTCCTATGACGTATCCGGAATTGTAATCGGTGCACACCAGCAGCTCCTTATTCTCACCCCATGTAGTCAGTGGTGAAATAAGCTTGAACAGCAACGGAATCTCTGAACGATTCCAAACTGTGAAATCTTTGACAAACGATCCTCCTGGCACGCAGTCCTCAAAATGGAGCTCCTTGACATCCAGTCTCAGTAGTGAGCGACACACTTGTCCTTGCAGTGGCACCAGCATCTCCGAGATGGGCAATCTACTTGTAATACTGCCGTCCACAAAAGCCGGTTGCAAAATCAGTCTTCCAGACAGCACGAAGCACGACGTTTCACTGAGATGTGCTCGCTCTTCCTCCGACGAGTCCCCTGATGCCACACACGCTGAACTCGTAGCGTCATGCTGCGGCGTCAGCTTAGTACACATGGTCAACATGATCCTCTTGGTCTCTTTAGGTGCCAATACCACCTCATTCACTGTACCAATGTGGTTAAAGAGCTCATTGTAGCCCTCACATAGATACACGTTCTCGGCACAAAGTGCAGCCCTAGAAGATGAGCGTAGCACCGAGAATGGCACGTGATTGAACTCGTCGGAGGCCATGGCGCGGTCCTTCTCCTGCTGCAGCTCGCGCTGCATGATGCTGACGTTCTCGTTCTCGAGTTGGAAACCCCATTGGCTGCTCTGAAAGGGCTTGCGCAGCTCTGCGCGTAGCTGTAACTTGATTTTACGTGTCTTCTGATTGGTCACCTCGAACACAAAGATGTCGGACAAGTCGTTCAGGTAGATATCGCCCAGGCCCAGCAGCTCGCCCTTGCCGCCTCGATATTCGACTCGATTCTGCTCCGTCTTGCTTAGCATGGCCACAGTCACGGCTGGTGACGGTGGCGAGTGTACAGCAGGGATATTGGCAGCTGCTCGGCCGCCCAATGCGGCGCCTCCACCGCCAGGAGACAGTGCAGACACGGCCTCCCCCGCTCGCTTCTTCACCATAATTGCGCTGGTCAAGGTCAATGACCAGGCGTATTGCGGGATTTATAGCAATTTTTTCGACCAATAAGAACCATTTATGACGATCATTTAGCCAATCATTTCTTTTAAATATTCGCAATAGATTAATGTATTTTTGTCACGAAAAAGTTAGGCAGAATCAATCTAAGATGAGTGAGAAGGTGAAGGCTCCACCAGCGACGTCCAAGTCGGACGCTGCTTACGCCTTCGATGAGGAAGTGCTAAAGGATGTGCGCAACAATAAGGTGTGGATGCAGGACCCCAAATACTTTAAAAAGGTGATTGTGTCGCCCTCCGCTACGATGAAGATGCTCAATCATGCCAACTCGGGCGTGGAAAAAGGTATCAAGGCCGGTGGAAAACCCGTGGAGATCATGGGGTTGATTATGGGACGACCGTCCACTGGTACGGACAGAGACGCTGGAGACGCTCACACGCTCGTGGTCACCGACTGCTTCCCATTGCCCATTGAAGGAGCCGAGACACGAGTGTTGGCTGATGATGCAGAAGTTATCAACTACATGATCTCGCTAGGCGAAGCAGTAGAGCAGACACGCAAGGAAAAGTTCATGGGCTGGTACCACAGTCACCCGTTTGACGTGGAGGTGCACAGTCATTGCTTCCTCTCGGCCACGGATGTCAGCACGCAGTTGCAGTGGCAGCGCTCAGAAGATCCGCATGGCAACCCGTGGCTGGCTATTGTGCTGGATCCGCTGCGATCGCTGGCTAAGAAACGCCCTGAGATGGGTGCTTTCCGCGTGTACCCACCAGAGTTTGCTGCTCCTGTGAACGAGACGCCCGATGGAACGATCATCACGGATGAAAGTGCCAGACTGGAGCGTTGGGGCAACTGCTGGAACCGCTACTACACATTGGAAATCGACTACTTTATGAGCTCTCTTGGATCCCAGGTTGTCAGTGTGCTGTCGGAGGAGTTCTTGTGGATGCGTACGCTGAGCTCCAACACGATGCAAGAGCGTGAGAATCGCGATCGCTTCTCGGAGCGAATCCAATTGCTTGCAAACAAATTGGATGGCTGCGAGGCTCATTTAGGGCCGCGGACTGGACGCAATGCTTCGCGAATTGGCGAATACTATGTGCCAGAGAAGCAGCAATCGCAAAAAGAGGCCGAAGAATCAGCGCTGGACAAGATCACTCAGGCTGCAAACGAACTCGCTATTGAGAACTCGCTTGGCCAAGAGTTACAAGTCACGAAGAAGGCTCTCTTTAACGACAAGTAGTCTGGTGTCTCGCTGTCATTTTTGAAATGGCATAAGTAATAAACACGGATTGCGTGGATTTCAACCTTTTGCGATAAATTATTATCATGAACTGCTGATCAAGAAGACTTGAACTGCATAGCTTGCCTAAAAGAGCTTCGTTGTGGTTCTTCCTTCTCCCATCGCAAACAACTCCTCAGCAATTCGTTCTTGCTCTTCCATAGCCTCCAAGTTTTCTCGAAGTGCTTCACGCTCAGCATTATCGACAACACTAACGACAGTCTGTTGGGGGAACAAGGAAGCTGTCGACGAACGCGATCCGTACCCGTTGCCTTTTTTGAAGCGTTTGTAGTTCACCAGACCATTATCTCCTCTCTTACCAGACCGAGTGGATTCGCGCTTCTTCACAATCAGGGAGCAACTTACGACGATCGGTTTACCAATGTCCACCTCTTCAAATTTCACATCACGTGGTTGCAACACACGCGAAGACTTCCAGGTCGATGATTCTTCATTTTTTGCCTTGTCAGCCGTTGTTTCACGTTTACTCATATTCGATGATGAAGGCGCTGTGTCATAACAAAGGCACATAGGAACAGTACAAGAAGAGCACAAATGTTAGACATAACTCCACTGCATAAGCTTTGATGGTAAAGACCTTGTCTTTGAGCTTCAGCCATGACAGGAATCAGGACGATGTTGATATCCTCGATTGTATCACCTTTAACCTAAATATCCAAAAAACAATGAGTAATGAAAGGAGGTGATCACCGAAACTAGCGTGAAATACCTCGGCACTCTCGTAATGAGGGTCAGCCGTTTGCTCCGACGTTTCCTTGATAGCAGCGTCTGCGATATCGGCATCCTTGACGCCTTCCACTGACTCCATGTTATGTTCATCTTTGCTTGATTTCACCTCATCGTCTTCATGTTCCGCTGTCGATGTAGCGCTTCGCAAACTTAAGTGCTCTGGGAAGCTCATGATTTGAACGGACGAGCTTGCGTAGCTGGCAAGACTACTGCTGAACTCGGAATCATTCGGCGCTGCAGGGGGCTTCACAAAAATCACACTTGCCGCGAGCTCTTGTACACTGGTAAACACAGCACCCATGGACTTAAACAACTCCACTCGTCGCTCCACTACCTCTATCGGACAAGGAGGGTTTAATACAGCTGAAGCTCTTTGGTCACTATGCCCCGTGCTGGAAAACCCAGTTCCTTGTGAAGGCTCCACAAGCAGCAAACGTTTACTTGATGCCAGAGAATCTAACTCACGCAGCAGATTGCCATCTTCTTCAAAGCCCTTGTATGCAGTGATCACAACACCACCCATGGCTGCAATGAGCTCCTGCATCGACTGTGGGGTCAGAAACACCACAGCATATCCGTCAAATAGTTTTTTACGCAGAGGATTCGGCAGATAATTGTTCTCAACCGATGGAATTGATGGATCTGACGGCAGAAACTCTTCACATCGTGGCAATGGTTCTGAAAGGCTCGAGCGGTTTGAAATGGCGTAGATCCACGGTGTGCACACCACCGGTTGGTTGTATACCAGTGCCCAGAGCACCTTGACCGTCGCTACAATGCGTCCAGGGTCCATGATACAATGTGTGGCATCCTTGCTCTCCGCTGCAATTAAGTGCATGCCGATACGTTGGCACGTATCATTCACCTGCGCTCGATTGGCGCGTTGGATGCGTGAAGCCACGAGCACGAACACTTGGTAGCGCACACGCAGCACCGTCTTCTTCGCTCCAAACGAGATCTGGTCGCCATGCCGCAGACTACGCGTCCCAAAGCACTGCTCCTGGTTCACGAAAGACCCGAACCGCGAGTTCTTGTCCACCAGCTCCAGCGTCGGTCGAGTCGACGGATCTCCCAGTTGCTCTGGCGTCAAAGCCCCCACACGGATCAACGCGTGCGTGCGCGAGATGGACGAGTCCGCTTGGAAGTTGAAGTGACAGCGCTTGCGCCCCACGCTCCACTCACCGGCCATCAGGTAGAAGGTCGTGTCGCTGCCTTCGCCTGCCACCACATCTAGGACCCACATCGCTGTTTATTTAGCGAAATGTGTGATAATCTATTGGATGGTTATGCAGTTGAAGTGATAGCTTAATGTGTTGTGACCAATGTATTGATTGACATGCAGGATTCCGAACACTTGAGGGAAGCACCACACCTTTGTGGTTTTCTGTATATGTAGCAAGCTCTTAGTTCGCGTTCAGATGCGTTGTGCTTTCTCGCTGAAATTCCAGGTGGTGCGGACGATCCGGTCGCTCAGAACATTGCTGTCGAGGGTGTTGCCACTGGGACTGCCATTGGAAGTGGGAAATTGAATCGCTGTTCGCCACTCACGCTCAAACCGACGGACTCTGACGGTCGGTTTACATTTGACTCGCTACTCGGTGACACCAGTGGAGGAGTCCACTTGCTCTCTTCGTCTTCGGAGCTGCTCAGATTCACGTCGTCATACAGTAAATGCTCGTCAACACTTACTGTTTCGTCGTCGCGGTGCGGTGACAGCATTAGGTCGCTTGTGTCAAGTTCGTCAAGTCTCGACAGCGATCGGTAGTTCGTCTTTGGGAAGTCTTCAAAGTGTCGACGTCTCGCTGGGTTTCGCTCGCGATATGGTGACAACGATCGCTGGTTCACTCTACCTGCATCAGTGACTTTGGTGAAGTGTTATCTGCATTCGACAGAACCTTTGAAGACACTTACCATATATGTTCAATCTGTCACTCCGGTTTCTGTTAAGTCGGTGTTGTCGTGACATTTCCTGATTCGTATCATGGATTCGACATTCTCTTCGCCCCTGCAACTTCACCCGTCCCCATAAGTCGTCTATCCAAACTACCCGCGAGGCAAGTTGTTGGAGATCACCCGACACAGTTCCCCAAAAGCCTGCAAGGAATTAAAGTGCAGATCATTCAGCTTGGCATTTGGAATCAGCACAAATCACACACAGACGTACCAACGACCCAGACTTCTCTCCGCAGCTCACAACGTACGTGGCGCAATGAGGTATAAAAGTCGCCGTCACCGCTGAACAGAACGATTCGCTCAATTTGCTGTACACGAACCAAAGCACATTAACTTTTAGTTGATAGGCGTTAATGGACTGTGTGTCGTACATTGGACATTGTTAGCGTCAGCAACTTCGTCGCAATCCTGTTAGTAAATAAATTGAGCATCAGTACGCTTGGTCCATGCTTTAGAGTTTTCAACCTTCCAGCGCACCCGTTGTCAACACCCTTTTGCACATTTTGGGTGAAATTGTGGCCACACTTCTTGCAGCGGCAATTATACGGCTTGGTTGAGAATACCTGTACATGAAACTGCACCACCAACACAGATCATCATGTTTTCGACAGAGTACTAAGCATATGCAACCACATTCAACGCCGTACCTGGGGTCCATGCGGCCGTGCATACTTCAATGCATGAAACTCTGAAGCTAATGCGCTGTTTCCTCGCGCGTCACTTCGCAGACTGTCAAAGTACCAGCACTCTAGAGAATAGGCACATTAGATACGCAATAAGCAAACCAATGATTTTTAAGACGCGCTCACCTTCAAACTCTGTAGAATTAATTTCCTCGAGCTCCGTCCTTAGCTTCGCAAAATCGACATTTCCTCCCAATTTGCGTCCTTGGATGCGTGCGTACGCACCATCTGTACAACAAAACACTTAGTATTTTCACGATCAGCACGCTACCGTTTATGACGTACCAACAATGAGGGCGGTCGTCTTGGACGAAACTTTGCGCTTCTTGGTCATGCTTGTGCACGTGACTGGAAAGAAGAAATGAACAGAAGAAAACGCAGTGGACATCCTCGTCCCAATTGCTAAATCAAGTATTTCTTAACAATTATCGCCCTTTCTTAGTTTCTTTCTGTGGTTGGCGTGGCTTGGGACCGAGGAACGCGAGTGTCTGCAGCTTCATCCTCGCCCACATGGCCGCCAGCACTTGTCCCGTCGCAGGGTCGCTAACGATCGAGTACAGGAAGTAGCCTAGCAGAGGCACCAGGACGGCTGCGTACACCACGGCAATGAAGACCCAGAAATCCTCCAGTGAAGAGATTGAGCTGCTTGACTTGGCTTGAACAACGGCAGCTTTGAGTGAGAGCAACGTGTAGATTACCTCCATGCTCCTTGCTCACCACTTCAACTTGCTTTATTGTAAATATTCGAATAAGAAATTCGTGATAATTGAATTTCAATGTGATATTCACGGTAGCAAAAAGCGCGGGAACCAGTATGGGCAGGATGAAGCGACAACGAGAGGAATCCTCGCAGCGCAGCAAGAGATCTCGTCATCGTGCGTCACTGAGTGTGCGTTATATTGTGCGCTTTATTTGACAATTTTTTACTGCGCAGGTGACTCAATAGATAGCGAGAGTGATGACGATGTGCTGCCCACGAACGTTGTGGTGGCTGATGGTCCCAGCGACGCTGAAGAGAAGGAAGAGGATAACGAGGAAGAGGAGGACGAAGAAGCGGTGCTGGACTTTACACAGACGGACTACGCCGTGCAGATGAGTCAGGCGGAACCGCTCTTAGATGACGACGATGATGAAGACGGAGGGAGGAAGAACAAGGCACCGACCAAGCCGAAAGCAGTGCTCAAGCTGTCGGAGAAGGTCCTTTATAATGGAACCTGGTGTTATAGATGATATTGAATCTGTTGTGGTTGTGTGGAGTAGGCGTTGGATGAGCTCACGGCGAAGTTGGTGCGCTACATGCTGTACAAAGGCGGCTTGAAGCTGCCTATCAAGTTCGCAGACATCAGCAAGGAGGTGTTCCCGCAATACAAAAATGTGTCAAGGTGGGTCAAGTACGCTGGTGATGTTGCTCTATTGTTTGCTGAATTGTGTTGACTGCTGTAGATACTTTTTCTTCTACGCAAAACAAAAGATCGAAAGTGTCTTTGGCTATCGGGTCGTGCAGGTCGAAGACAGCACGAGCAAGGAGTTGTACCTCGTGCTGAACAATGCGTTGTCGCAAGAGCACTTGCTGCTTATGAACAAAACAGGAAAAGCTGCTTCACGCGGGTTCCTCATGATGGTGTTGGGTCTCTTGTGGTGCGCTCCGGCACGGCGACTTTCGGAAGGTTCGTGTTCGTATCGATCGTGGTTATAGTATATCAACTGCCACAGTTCGGAAGCAAACGCGATGGTTTAACTTGTCGTGATTTGTAGACGAGTTGTGGAAGCAGTTGATCCGCTTAGACTCGAAGGTGAAGCTGAAGGTGAATCATCCACAGCTTGGGGATATTCCTCTTCTCTTCAAGACGTTTGAGAATCAACTGTGAGTGAAATTGCCTTTTTACAAGGGCTGGTACGCTTAGCTAACCATGAGCAAATATGTTTCTATATCCAGCTACCTGGACGCTACTTCAGAGATTGATGCCGACGCGAAGAAGATCAAATACTATCAATACGGCCCGCGTACATTCCTGGAAGTGAGTAAAGTGCAGATTCTCAACTTCGTGTGCAAGGTGTGTAAATTCTTTCTTCCTGATGCTCACAACAAACGAGTTGGTGATTGATTTGTGTGTGTACCGTGTAGTTAATCACAGGACGTCCTCCATCCGAGGTGCAGATTAACGAGGTCTTAGCAGAGGACAGCTAAACCAGGCAAGGACAGCACTTTCCATCATTTACAACTAGCAGCAGCCATTTCCATTCCCCGTCTTTGTTCCTTCCTATCCATTCGTTCACTAATGGAGTCTATCGCTGCTGCCTACGGATCATCCGAGTCATCTGACGACGCTGCTTCTGTCTTATCGGATAGTGATGTAGAATGCACGGCAACAAATGATCTCAACATTGATGAGAATGCTCAGGTGGGTACCAAGCGGAAGCGCTCAATTGAGCCGCAGTGGAAGCGAGCGTTCCCTCACGTGGATGGCAATTGGCCGAGCCACGTTCGGATTGATATCCCTGTCAACCTGGAGCTTCGTGAGCTGGCCAGAGGTGCTATTACGCGTGCTCAGGAAATTGTTGGGGACGCAGTAACATTGGTGCCATTTGAAGAGCTCGAGTCGGATGAAAACAGTCAACTGCACTTGAGTCTTTCGCGGCCGTTCGTCCTCACATACGACCAGATCAATAACTTTGTGGACTCACTTCGTGCTGCGCTTAAGTGGCGGCAGTGGTGCGTAAATGCGCTCATTTCATGAGATAGACTCCTTGTAATCATTGGTTTACAGTTTCAGTGTCACTCTACAACGAGCCCTAGTGTTGGTGAACGACGATAAGACACGCTCGTTTCTAGCGCTTCGGGTTGGCGAAGGAGAGCAGCAATTCATGCAAGTACTACGCTGTGTAGATCAATGCCTCGCGCGCTTCGATCTACCTGTCTACTATGAGGTATGCTTCTTTTCAAAGTTTGACGATGACACATGGAAGAGAACGATAATATTAATGCTTTTTGTCGTTGTGTTTGCTGCCGATGGTCGGGATTTGCTGCTTGTCGGGGGTTCTTACACTTCAGGACCCCATTCCGCATGTTAGCATCGCCTCTTCAATGGGTGAAGAACTTGCGAAACTAACAGCGGAACAATGTGAAAAATTCCTGACCCAACAACAGCGGACGACAACACCACATCGCTTTACGACAACTGTAGCAGCAGTCCACGTTGCCATCGGCAACAAACACTACGACATTCCACTCCGTTGATCCACCAGTCCCTCATTCTCCTCCAGCAGCTAAACTGTTAAATGACATGAGCAAATAGCTTCCTCCTTCTGTGTCCTCCATTCTCCATCCATCTTCCTTCTCCACCGACACCACCACAACCACCACCGCCACCACCATCGAACGATGTCACTCACTTTCCGTGTCTGAAGCGAGATTGATAACTTGCGTTCGGGTACCGATCTCATCCACTGTCATAACCGGTGCCGCTGGCGTTGATTTCAGTGGCACGGGTAATGACAGCGGAAATGGTTTCCCTCGAGCGTCTTCATCACTGACGTCTGATAAAGCGACAACTAGCTCATTATTGAGCGACTTGTCCCCACGACCCCCTCGTTTTGACCGCCCCCGTTCATTGTCATCAACACCTACAAATACAATGAAGTACGTCAACTTGTGGACATGGACAGTCTTTTCTGCCACACGTACCATTTCTTTTCCGCTTCTTTCCATTCTTCCCTCCAGAACCTTGTTTTCCTTCAGCTGTTGATTTTTCTTCTTCTTAACCACTCCAGCGGAAACACTCGTCGTTGTATTTTCAACGTCAGGAGTAGAATCTGGGGCGACAGTTGCCTCACTACTAGCACGCGGTCGATCCCTCGATCGTGAACGGCTTCGCCCACGGCCATTTTTGCCTCTGCCTCTCCCGTTCAAGCGCTTTTCACGACTCCGAGCTCTCCCACGTACGGAGTGGCCAGAACGGCTGGATGCATCTGCTTCAAATGGTGCAATGACCACTTGGCGCCCACTACCAACATCTTGTATCTCATCGGAGGGTGAAGTCGAGTCATTACTATTCGTGAAATCTTCACCTTCATGATCCTCAAACCACCGCACTTCGTCTCTTCGCCCTTCATCTCTGCGTTCATCGCCTCTTCGCCCATCGTCTCTTCGTCCCTCACATCTGCGTCCTTGGTCGATGGATCTTATCTGCTTGCTACTTTGAACTTGAGACCACAAGTCGTTCATATAGATAACCCGCGACGCCAACTGCTGTAGGTCCCCAGATACTGTCCCTCGATAACCTGGCAATACAACTATGATATCAGCGCTCTTCTACAACATTAAATCAGCGCGGCGTATGTACAACGCGTTGCAGGACACTTACCTATTACCCAGATGTCCTTGCGAAGCACATTGCGGACATGACTTAGGGAACTATAAAAATCACCGTCACCTGCTCCATGCACAAGAGTTAATCTTGAATTTTATCTCCGCAAAGTGTACATGCATACCCGCGAACAGTATAAAGCGATCGCATATCTGATACACATTCAAGATGAACATGACTGCACAGTAATACCACGAAGCAGGACAAAGTGAAACCACAATATTGACGTACATTTTCGTAGGCAAGAGACAGGATCTTGGTCGCGATTCTGTCAATGAAACATATAAAACACCACATAAGAATACACACTCCAAGCACCATCAGTTCGATGTACGCACCCGTTGTCAACACCCTTCTGCACATTTTGCGTGAAGTGGTTACCACATCTTCTGCAGTGACAGCTATATTTTTTCATTGGAAACAAGCTGACTTGAAACTACCACCCAACCAATAGCACCTTGTCAAAATGCCAACTCCACATCCAAAGAGTCCAACGACAGTAAGTTCACAGCAATACCTGGGGTCCATCTGGAGGCGCAAACTTCAACATGTGATACTCCGCTGTTAAGGTTGCATTGAGTCGCTGTGCCGACGGATTCTGGTCGAAAAACCAGCAATCTGATGGGAATGAGAAGGTGAAAATACATCTTGTTCTCTGACTATGCAACATCCTAATAGCTTGCTTGTAATGCTTGAAACCTACCTCCAAACTGTGCCGACGCCTGTTCTTCCAGAGCTGCACGTAGCTTAATGTAGTCGATTTTGCCACCCTTCAGTAACAATAACCGAATAGACAGTTATCACAATGGATTAACCATAATATAAGTCTTCACGTCTGCATAGTATCGTAGTTTGTACCAGCTCTCGTGCCCCAATCATCGCGTATGAACCATCTAGAGTCAGTTGACCATCAGTTAGACTAAGAAACGACGTATAAGATGAATACTACACGTACCAATGACTAGCGCTGTGCGTGTCGATCCGACAGTCTCTATGGTCGCGCTTGATGCCGCCGTCGACGCCGTCGAGCTCATGGCTCCAGTTCTTGACTAGATCAACTGCCATTGGTGGAATTCCTCGCATTTCAACCAATAAAACACAGCTGATGTCGCCCCGCCTCCTTCCCTCCTTATCGAGAATTTTTCTATTTTTTTGGATTTTGATTTTCAGTGGCTCCAAACACAATCGAAATCGCCCGCAGACCGCCGCGTATCGCTTAAGCAGCAGCAAGTTTCCTCGAGATCCAGACAGTAATCATGCCGGGCGAAGAGAACAAGGAGTTCGACGACGAGTTGGTCGACTATGAAGAGGAGGAGGAGACGACGACGGACGCCTCCAAGGATGCTGCCGAGGGAAAGGACGCCAAGAAGTAAGCACTAAAAAAGATTTCAGACGTGTATACCCGAGGGGGAGCGGCTTTGAGGAGAGAGCGACGCCAAGGAAACGACGACGCGTTCTCGCTCGCTCGCCTACGGGCGGAGGACCTCTCGAGAGCCTACGGCGGCCGTCTTGATGACGCCATCGACGCTCGGCTACTCGGCCGCTCACTCGGGATCATTTCAGCTCGGAAACAGCCGAGGATGGAGGGGAAAGAGCCCAGTTTGTTAACAACTTCTTCTGTATCTGTTCCGTGGTGTCGCTGGTGATCGACTTGTCTCGGGAATCGTGATTGCGGGAACATCTTGTCTACAGGGGTCACTATGTCGGCATTCACAGTTCGGGTTTCCGTGACTTTATCCTGAAGCCCGAGTGCCTGCGCGCCGTTGTGGACTGTGGTTTTGAGCACCCGTCGGAAGGTGAGCTTCAGTTGTCTTTGAACAACGGGAACGAATCACTAACGGTCTATGTCTTTGTGCTATCGTTGATGGATACAGTCCAGCATGAGTGCATCCCCCAGGCCGTACTCGGCATGGACATCATTTGCCAGGCCAAGTCGGGTATGGGTAAGACTGCCGTGTTCGTGCTGGCCACCCTGCACCAGGTATGATACTACTATTTGCTGAAACTCATTTTTGCTGTTGTTCAGCTGCTTCTGACGTTGTTTTGTATCTTAGATCGAGCCCGTGGATGGCCAGATTAGCGTCGTGGTCATGTGCCACACTCGTGAGCTGGCGTTCCAGATCGCTCACGAGTACGAACGCTTCAGCAAGTACCTAGTGGATGTCAAGACCGGCGTGTTCTACGGTGGTACGTCTTGTAAACTGCCAGCACTATCCTGTTGGAGCTTCGTCACTCACGTTATATTGTTTTAGGTGTGCCTATCTCTCAGAACCGGGAGGCTTTAAAGAACAACCCACCCCACATTCTTGTGGGCACTCCGGGTCGTATCCTCGGTTTGCTTCGGGAAAAGACACTGAAGCTGGACAAGGTGAAGCACTTCGTCATGGATGAGTGTGACAAGATGCTGGAAGCTATCGGTATGTAGCACAGCTGAGGGTGCGCATGATCAGATGAACTGATCAAGAGTTAATATGCTATTATTGTAGATATGCGTCGTGACATTCAGGAGATTTTCAAGGCTACGCCACACGACAAGCAAGTGATGATGTTCTCGGCTACTCTGAGCAAGGAGATCCGCCCGGTGTGCCGCAAGTTTTGCCAGGACGTAAGCAAGCTTGTGGCCGTTTGGTTCAATTGTAATATTTTTCTAAATGCTCGATTGCTTGTTCTACTAGCCGATGGAGATCTACGTCGACGACGAGACGAAGCTGACTCTGCACGGTCTGCAGCAATACTACATTAAGCTGGAGGAGTCGGAGAAGAACCGTAAACTGAACGACCTGCTGGATGCGCTTGAGTTCAACCAGGTGGTGATCTTCGTATCCAAGAAAAACCGTGGACGCGAGCTTAACCGCCTGCTGAACGAGTGCAACTTCCCGTCGATCTGCATCACGGCCGACCTATCCCAGGAGGAGCGTATCAAGCGTTACAAAAGCTTCAAGGACTTCCAGAAGCGTATTCTGGTGACTACGGACCTGTTCGGTCGTGGTATGGATATTGAGCGTGTCAACATTGTCGTCAACTACGACTTCCCGAACGACAGCGACCAGTACCTCCACCGTGTGGGCCGTGCCGGTCGTTTCGGTACCAAGGGTCTATCGATTAGCTTCATCTCATCGGAGGAGGACACGGAGATGCTTGCTAAGGTGCAGTCGCGTTTCGAGGTGAACATCCCGGAGCTTCCCGACCAGATCGATATTTCCACGTACATGAGCACTTAGGCGAACAGTGGATAACGAGGAGCAGAAGGAGGGTGCGAGAAAGCAAGAGCTATGTTCAAACCAACCTACCAACCTCGCGCTTTTCAACCATACGAGCTCCGTTTCGAAGCTTTGCTGCTGCTGCGTGGCTGAATGAATATACCCAAAGCGACTGCGGACGATGCTTTACGACTCGGCTTGCGCTGTTTCTACAGGTGTCGTCTCAAGCTGCTGATTCCAAGTGTTAATCTTTTCTCCGTCGCTTCGTCGACCCATCGATTTCCTTCATGCCCCCGAGGTGGTTCTTGTACTTTTCGCGGATACCGTCATCGCGTGCCCACAGCGAATCGCGGCTCGACGTGTCTTGGTCTGCCAGATGGGTGTATTTCGTGCTACGAATCATAATTGTAAACATAGCGGACACGTTAGAATAGTAGCGATCGAACTTCCATTTGAAGTGCATTGCAACGTCTACGTACCGGCCAGCACGCCCAAAATTCTTGACCTGCATCACTGCAGGGAGCATCTCCTTGTTGAATTTATCCTCCAGTGTCGCCTCCGTAGCATCCCTTTTCCGCACGTCGTCTTTCGAGCGGATACTGTCATCATCCACGTAGAAGGCACCCTTATGGTAATACTTCTGCATGAACTTGAGCTTCTTCTTCTCCTTCGGCTCGTTTTTCTTCAATTTGCTGCAAGAACCCCGAAGCAATAGTTAGTTCCGTATGCGCATTTATGAGCAATTTGACAACGTACGCGTCCTCGGCTACACGCTCTTCCTCTGTCATGTTTCGCCTCCTCTGTGTTTCTTCTTCCTCCTTCCTGCGCTGTTCCTTCCGGTCTCGATCACTGCAGAGATAACACAAAGTAAGGTTACTGTCACCGTAGACAGTTGCCTCAAAGAAGGCCCTTACCGTTTGATTCGACGCATTTCGCGCAGCTCCCAATCGCGATACTCTTGCTCCGGATCAAGCCCATCCGTGTCGTCAGGCATCTCTATATCGGTGGAGTCATCTTTATCAGCACCATCCTGCTCACGGCGAATCTCTTCGGCAACCAAACGGCGAGACTCCATTTTTCGACCTTCCAATTTCTCTTGCTCACGCTTTTGGCGTCGCTCCTCTTCTGCTGCCAGCTCTTCCTGACGCTTTATAGTACCACGAGCCTTCTTAGGAATGAAGACAGGCTTCATAAGCTCCTCACCAGGCTCTGAGTCGTCCGTGTCGGTCTCATATTCCGAGCTGCTACTGCCCTTGCTGCTAGACTCCGAATCACTATCTCTGGCCTTGGCCGGTGGAGCTGCCACTTCATTTTGTTTCACTATTTGCGGTTCCACAGGCTGGCGCTGGCTCCGTTTCTCCAGCACAACAGCGCCAGTCTCCTTCTCTTTCTGGGCTTCACGTGCCTTAGCCTTGTTGCGAAGCATGCGGCGACGACGATCGATATCGGAGTCATCTTCCTCTTCTGAGCTCGAATCTTGCAACGCCTTGGCGACGTCCTCATCACTCGATTCCTTTTCATCACCAGACGACGAAGGTCTCTCTCTACGCCCGCGGTCCTTAGCTACCGGTTTAGCAGAGCTCAGGACTTGGGCTTCCACGCGTTTTCGTCCAGTGCTGATCACTGGAGCAGTTTTATGCTGTGCTTTGGCCTTCGGGAGCGACCGCACCTGGCTGTTGGCAGTCACAAAACCGCGGTCCTCCTCATAGCCATGTGCGAACTTGGGAACTTGACCTGCTCGATACCGTGATACCTTCTTGGACAGGTCCACCTTGGGCTGTAGCGGCTTGAACACTTCAGTCTCCTCTCTGCAGGGGACAATGACACATGAGAATTGCGCTCGAACAATGGAAGGATATTACGCACTTGGTGTTGGTGTGACGCAGAGACACTGGGTCGCCCGGAGTGTCGTCTGGAAGCAGCAGTCCCAGGTCCTTCTTGCTGAACAGCGCCATGTTGATACTAACGTGAAAATGCTGATACTAACGTGAAAATGTGGCACAAAATGTAGGTTTGATGTAAAATTAGTGTACACTTTGCAAGCAATAGGAGAACAAAATACGAAGTCGAAGTGACGGGAGCTCCAAATGGGATATAATCGGAAATATATTGAGGCTTTCACACGGCAACATCGAACGTGATGCACGCTGTGTTGTCTGAATGAAGATTACTGGTTGATGGAGCTACTGTGTCGTGAATGCGTACGCGCCTCCAGCGAGGATCATCAGCACTACAACTGCCGCGATTATCACCATTGCGTTCGAGTCGGACTGCTTCTCTTTAAACGCTGTTTCAACAACACGCACCACCACATTAGTCACTCGATCACACTGCTGCCTGTCCGCTCATGTCATACTATTGCCAGGTATAGCGTATCTGGAACGCAACTGAGCCGCACTGAGGTCGCAATCGCGCACGCTACCTCCGCGCTCGTAGCGCTGTCGAAGCTCACTCGCGGTCATGCCATCGTCCATGGTTTCTGGTGCTGCTGGCTGGTTGTTTGATGCGAGTGCGTCGAGTTCCTTTATTAGGATCAGTCACCATTGGCCTCCGTTTCGCGCCGCGCCTTTTCAAGACAGAGGTTACGCCAACGGGAAAGACTGCGTCGCATCTCTCAGTCATTCAACTGGACACTGTCCCGGACAGCATTGCACGGTGCCACAAGATGCTGTGTTGGTTCAGATCATGTTCTTGGCTGCCAAAGATACGACGATTTCGCCCGGCGATCGTGGGTGTGACTGCGATAACACGGCGCGTGCAGGCAACACGACGCGGACAACCTCCGAAAGCATTGAAGCTTAATGCGAGAGCGTCGAGCTCGTTCATTTCAAAACGTGATCTTATCCTAACAGCAACCCACAAGCGAAAATGTTTGGTTCCAGCTTTGATCGTGTTAGAAGATTGTGGTACTTACGACGTGATCTTCGGCTTCACACACCTCTTTCGACGCCCGTTGCAATGGGGTTTCCCGTGAATTCTTCCAATTGACCACTGGCACAAGCTTCCGCGGTCTCACAGCAATTATTCCCTGTTCCATGATGTCGTATGACCTCTCGTATGACCTCTCGAAAGCCAACTGCGTGTTGAAAGTCACGAAGCTCTCAAACAAAAGACTCGACACCAACCCTTTGTTGCCCAGGAAACGGTACGTCAATATAGTGTTAAAAGGGATAGTTATGGCCCATTCTACACCTAGTAACTTTTTACAGTGCAAGTTGTGCATTACAAATCCTAAATAAAGTTTAGAATCGGACCAAAAACTCGTATCACTCTTTAGGGAGCATTTCGCTTCTCAGAGAGATTATAGATGAAAGGATCATAAATGAGAGGGTCCTTTCTCCATCCGTGCGTGCCTACCATTCACCTCCACATTTATAGGATTTCCCTTTCATCACTAGGTTGGTGGACACCACGGGTTTCTTCTACTTCTACGCTGCGAGGGAGAATTGGAATTTCGGTTCCTCTCATTTTTATCGAAATATTACTCTTTAGAAGAAATTGCGTCTGAGACGCCGCAAACCAAAAATGCTAGTTGACCATTTGAAGTGTTTGGCGTGACCTCGGGGTCCCATTCTGCCCCGCTAGCTGGGAAATTACTGGTAGATTCATTGTAAATGCATGTTATGTAGATTGATACTAACATTTCTTAGCTAGTAGCGTCGTTCGCCAGGCCAAAGTACTGCAGGATCGATGGTTAATTGGCCTTCAACTTGTCCTTCTTCTTCTTCGGTCGAATTGTCTTACGTTTTCCCTCAACGATACTTTTCTCAGTTGGATGAGCTTGTGTTAAGACCACCGTAATTAGTATCCCATGAGGCCAGTCTGTTCGTATTTTCTGAAGCGTTTTCCTCACCGAGGCGTTCTAGAGCCAGGGCGTTGGCAGATTCACTCCGGTCAGGTCCTTTCTTGCGTTTACGTGGTGGAATTGTGGTCTGTGACCCGCCCCTACGACGATGAGGCTGCTGGTTGCCGGAGGGCAAAACAGAAACTGCCCATTGTCGTGTAAGACACGATAGAATTCTCACTTGTCGGGCGAGTTCCCACCAACAACACACACTTCCCCATGAAGGTCAGTGATTGTTGGATCAAACCGGAAGACCAAGAACGATCCCTTACACCGGGTCGGTTGTAAGCGCTTCTGTATACCGAGGCTGTTTTAGGCCAACCTTACCTACACCACTAGCCACGAGCTTAGACTTGGGTGTTATATTGCGCTTTCGCGCGTGACCCTGCAGTCCCTCAGAGGAAAGAGTACCGGCGTGTTAGGCCTTATGCAGGGGTGTCGAGGTATAACCTTGACGGGGAGCAAAATATACACTAGGACTTTAGTAGACCCTAAGTATACACGTAACGACACTTCACTGTCGCCTCCGATCTCTCTGCCACACCAACTCTTGGCCTGACCAGGATAAACTCTCGGTTCAATGTATTGTGCTTTGCAAGCTATTTGTCTCCCCTTTTAGTGCACTAGTTAGTACAGGGACTTTCCACTAACTCGTGCACGATAAGTACAAATCGTGCTGATCAATTATTGGACAGTCACCAACATCGATAAGTTGTCGATGCGGTATCACCCACCATAGGTGACTATAAAGACAACAGCGCTTGCTGAAAATGAGACACGGTTATTGCTGTTTGAAGTATTTGCGAGTAACGACAGATAAGATTTTCAATGTGTGACGATGTGCCTCTGAATTTTCTAGGCACACCCGCAGCTGCCCAGCCGGGACAACCCGCACACTGATTCGGACTAAGATGATGGTTTTCGAGATGGGTATTGAGTGGGACTCCTGGGCGAATTGATGGTTTGGACTTTGGGGATGCAGATGTTCGGTTACGGAGAGGCTCACAGGTTGGAAGCGTACGCCCTGAATGGGTACCACATTCAGGATGCAATTACGACGCTCAGTCCGACCGCCGACTCCTTGACGGCAGGTATCCAAGAGAAGGAAGTAAGTGCCCTCGGAGAACGTATCCCGAGGTGCAGCCTACCTTGACGGAGCCGAACATCACCCGAAAACACCCTGAAACTCCAAGGTTTCCGCAATTACGACCCTACCTACACATGTAAACCCCAAGACAGTCTCCCTCATCCTGAAAGTTCGATCGCCTACCGGATACGAAGACTCCATCCGAAGTTATGCCGTACAACCGGAATGTACATCCCGAATGACAATACATCCTGAATGACCAAGTGATTGTCGAAGAACAAGATCGAAGATCAAGTTGCCGATGATAAGTTCAGTCCGGAAGTCAGTTTACTGACATTCAAGCAGAGTCAAGACAGTACGACCCAAGAGTATCGCAATCAGATGATTACACCGTGCAAGAACAAGACCCGTGCTGCCGATCTCAGAAGAGCCGAGACATCGCTGATGAGTGTATGCAGATCCAAGTTCGACGTGACATTTCAAGTATAATGAGACCAAGTCTACCCGAGTGTGACCTCACGAAGTAAAGGAAGACCGCCAAAGAAGTACCAAGACTACCAAAACAGAAGAAGAATTTAGAATGCCAAAGAGGTAGAAGATAATTTTAAACAGAGTTTGATTTGTGTCGTGAAGCACAAGTGTCTTCGGGTTTTGATTGCGTTGTGAAGTACAAGCGTCCCTCGGAACACAGGCGACCAAGGGAGGTCACCGTGTTACCCTATACATCTCGTCGAGGAAGGACTACCTGGAGGACCGCTCAAATTAGGAGGGCCCCAGAGTGAGGACGGCCAAGGCTGCGCTAACCGCGTAATAACTCTCAACACGTTCAAGTCGAATTAACTTGGGGACCAGTGGGCTTGAACACTCGGAGTGATCCAGTTATTTTATTTGCTAAGTTGCTAGTGGACACTCCGGGTGCCCCTTGCATTTCATATTCATTTTCCTGCGATCTTAGGAGGTTTGGTAGAGATCACCCCTAGGATTTGACTGTTGATTACTGTGTGTTTAGGAAAGACATTCTATTGTTTCCCTCGAGCATTTCGAGGGTGGTGCGCGTAGGGCATCCCGAAATTTACCTGTATTCGGGCGTGCTAACTAACTGACAGGCTGCATATTGTATATTCAAACTCTGTATTATTTTAGGTTATCTTTTGGGAAGAAGGTCTTTACTCGTGATCTCTCAACCCACATTCAGGACCCCCAGGATACGTACAACCTGGAAGTTCTTACATTTTCTGTGTGTCTATCTTAGGAATACAAATACCCGGTGAAACCCGGTCCGCCGAATTAATCGACACCTATAGGGATTGCACAAGGTCACACGCCAACCTGGATTGAGTCTAGTACTTGATCCAGGACCTGTACTACCCGAAAAGTCGGTTCTTCTCTAAGGACCAACCCCCACTCTTCGGGCGCGCTATACTTTGGGCGGTAAAGTGTTCACCCACTTCGCCACAACTGGTGCGCGTGCCCGGATTTGGTTGCCGTGGATTTCACCGACATTTTGTATTAAGTTAGATCTAGAGGGTGCTGAGAGCTACTAACCTTGCTAATCTTGGGGTTATGAGTGAAGTTGAGAGCACACGCGAAGAAGGTGGACGCGGTCGAGGGCGCGGAGGAGCGCCAAGACAGTCGCGTCGAACTCGTGGGATGCAACCCGAAGCGCAGAAGCCTCTCGACATTGTCGAGAAGGAAGCTCGCGTTCGGAACGCTGCGAAGCGTCGAGCAGCTCGCGAGGAGAAGAAGGCAGCGGAGCCGATGGACGCTCAAGAGCAGCCGGATTCGGAAGACACTATTCAGGGGGCGCACCATGTTTCCCTGGATGAAGTCACCGAAGATGGCCAGAAGGAGAGCGCGCCGGTTGGCTCTGGCGGAGACTCCAGCTCGGATTCGAGTGTGGAGGTTGTGGGTGTGTCCGTCTCGGATGCACCCGTTCAGGCGTCTGTGGGAGGCGCCGCCGTGGTTGAGTGCCCGGCTGAGGAGGCTTTGGTGAAGCCCCGGCCGGATGAAGATGTGATCAGCGTGGATGGCGACGCGGAAGAGAAGATGATTCCGGATGAGACGCCCACGATCAAGTTGGAAGGCCCATTGTCGACGGTCAAGGAAGAAGTGGTGCTTGAGGACTCGCAAGAGACCTCGCACCTGAAACCGGAGACGTCGCCACCATCTGACCTGCAAGTGTTGAAGTCAAGCTTCACAAGTACACCCGAAGCCCAGTCGCCAAGTAGATCCCGAATGGAGATCGACTTGACTGTGAATGAAGATCCGGTGGAACGCGAAGCGCCTTTCAGCGTGGACCAGGGGAAGACGTATGTGGCCGACCAAGTTCGTCGTTGGGAACAAGTCACTTTGGAATTCGTGATGTCTCCTACGATCGAGTACACGTGGCCGCACCCGAATCCAGACTTCAAGTTGTGGTACGGGGCGGTGGTGAGGACGTCTGAGTACGTCGCGACCCGAATGTCGATGGCCAGCCGGTCGGAAGCGTGGATTTCCGAATGGAGTCTCGTGAGACTGGCTCCGAATGCTGTCGTCGACTTCACTTCGGTTGAGGTGTACCTGAAGGACTTGTCCCCGAGGGAGTGCGTTGCTGTGCTCCAGACGATGTTCTTCGACGTCGGATTCAGGTTTCGCAACCTGATCCCGGAGTGGTTTCGAGCTCATGCGTCTCAAGTAGACCGGAGTTTAGTCCGAGCGGTAGCTGAAGACCTTCAGCATCTGCTAACGATGGAACTCCTGGAATGGCGCGAAGTCACCTCGGGTGTACCGTCGCGAATGCTGTCACCCTGGATGTACGAGCTTTGACTGACACTGTGGAAGACATGAAGCCGGAAGACGCAGAAGGCGATTCATTGATGTCGAGTTATGAAGCTGGGCTACTTGGAAGCGAGTGTGTCGAGCGGCTGAAGAAGGCGGGAGTCCGAGTGACTCGCAGTCCTGCAAGTTCGTCGCTTGGAGAGCCCGAGCTGAAGCGGCCCCAACACTTGCCGCCACGTCCAGCCTCGATTCCATCGATGAGTTCTCTCATGTCGTACGGGACGTCTGCTCAGGACAGCCGAAGCACTGCGATCCCGAGTGAAGTGTCGGGAACTCGAAGCGCATCGCCGATGCCGAGTTCTGGATACGGATCGACGTTGTTCGGACCGACCGCTTCTGGATCCGAAGAGTCCAACCTCAGCGGACCCGTTGAGTCGCAGTCGTCCGGGAAGATGTCGTCTTCCTCATCACTCTGGTCCATGGGAGGAGCAGCGTCGGCTCACATGCCGTACTCTTTCGTTGCTCCACCCGGAATGGTTTTCGCTGCCCAAGGCAGCACTGCGCAAGTCGACGGGAATGTGAGTGTCCAAGTAACGGAGGCCGCCCTCCCGAGATCACCAGCGGTAGTGGGCCATGACGATGTCGTTATGTCGGAGTCGGGTCGCACTAGCGTTCGGAGTGATCGTCGGTCGAGGGCATCCCGAAGTCATACACGCTCCCGGAAGCCGAGTCCCAGTGAGTCGCCTAGCGATTCAGACTCGAGCGCAGAAGAACGGAAGCGACGGAGTTCCAAGCGATCTACCCGATCATCGAAGCGACCGTCTAAGTCGAGGAGGTCACCAAGCCGGTCGATCAAGTCGGAACGGACGAGTCGCTCAGGAAGGACGAGTCGATCTCGCATGTCTGGGGCTTCCCAGGTCGCGTTGAACACGATGCGCACGACGCAAGACTTGCTGTCCCGAATGGAGTCTAACCAGGCTCACCTAGGGCAACAGGTCCAGCAAGCCTTCCATGCGATTCAAGCGCTAGCTGTGCGCGGAAGTCCACCGGAAGGACAAAGCTCGCAGAGTGTTCCCGATCGTCCAAGCCGAGGCGGTCTGCCGCCGAGGCCACCTGCCCCTGCTACAGCTACCCGGACACCTGCGTCACCACGAACGGTTGATGCAGCTCGCGCTGAAGATGCACATACTGCGCTGGAGTCCGCGCGAGTCGAGTTCGAAGAGCGCTGGCAGCAACGTGAAGCGAAGGCCGAAGCGGAGAAGGTTGCTTGGGTTGCCGACGTCCAGAAGACCCTGAGCGCACAATTGGAAGCTTTCCAGCAGAAGATTCACTCTCTGGAGGAGGCGCGCAACAGGGATCAGGAGACCATCCGAGATCTGAAGAACGTTCAAGGAATACGCTCGCGCAACACTCCTGCAACATATCCACAAGTTCAAGACACTCGTGCAACTTATGGATCTGATCCAGCAACTCAAGTCAAGTCTGAACCCACGAGTGCGACTATGTACCCACTCCCGGGTAACGCAATCAAGGGACACGCAAGTGAAAGACGGGACATCAAGTGCGACAGCGACCTTCCAGCAGAACAGCTCCGGTTGACTCTCCAGAGTCTGACTGGAACAAAGTATGCAAAGGAAGACGAAGCAGTCAAGTCTGAGCAGACGCGCGGGACAAAGTCGTCAAGTATATCCCGACCGAAGTCTCAGGTGCGAGAGACTAAGCCCATTGCACCAGAGAAGACGGACGCTAAGAAGCCCGCCAAGAAGGACTCGAACAAGAAGCATTCACGTCAAGATGGAGATCCTTCAGGGGCTAGTTCTGGCGGAGAGTCAAGCGACGAAGGCTACAGCTCAAGCGACGAAGGCTACAGCTCAAGCGACTCTAGCTCGTCGGACGAGGTGCCTGCCTACACGACAACTGCTGCGATGACTCAAGGAGGCTCGATAGTGACGCTGAGGACGTTTACTAATACGCTAGAAGACTTCGATGAGAAGCTGTCGCTGTCTGCGCGCCGTCGCTGGTGGGAGCGATTCCTGAACGTGACTGTGCAAGGAGGTTGGACGGATCAGATGAAGGTCTACGAGCTCAAGACGAAGATGTCGCCCGCAGTCCGAAACTGGTACGGACAGCTCTCGAAACATGTGCGCACGGAATGGAGTCGACTGTCCAAGGAGTTCAAGCGTGAATACTGCAAGTCGAGGGTGTCAGAGTCCGAGAAGTACTACACAATGAAACAGTTCAAGGACGAGACCGCATTGGCTTTCCTGTATCGCCTGAACTTGGCAGCTGAACGTGCGGACGTGCGTTTCCGGAAGTCTGAGCGCCGGCGTGAGCAACACATCAAGCGATTCATCAAGAACCTCACGGATGTGACGCTCAAGACGACCCTGCAGAGTCAGCGCTTCAGGAAGGTTTCTGACCTGGAGTATGTTCTGAAGCAGCAAGAGGAAGTGAACCCGAGTGGAGTGCATTCTGGTCGAGGGGCGCAGCCTCGTGATTTCAGAGCAGACAACGTTGCTCGGAATGGGCCAAGGATGAATCGTCCGAATCGGGCCTACGTAGCCCAGGATGACGAAGCTCAAGGCTCCGATACTCAAGTGACGTTCGAAGACGACGAAAGGGCAGACTTAGCTGCGCTGAGTACGTGCGTTCAGGACGTCCTGAGAGATGGCAACCCGGATGCCAGGTTGTTAACCCGGGAAGATCTCATTCACGAGGTCTATCGTGTGATGAACAGTGTGGGGTGGAAGCCCAGAGACCCAGTAGCTGGACCAAGACCACCACCACCAAGGCAGCCTCAGCAGCCAAGTTTTCGGCCGAACAACCCAGACCGCATGGAGTTTTGTGAGAATTGCAAGAAGTGGGGACATCGACCGGAGAATTGCTGGGCTGTTATGGTTTGCGACCGTTGTCAGAGGCATGGACATCCAACGCAAAGATGTGAGACGAAAGCATGCCTGAAATGTGACCAAATTCACGATGGAAGATGCGAAGACTGGAGAGCTTTCCAAGAGATCAAGAAATTGCTGCAGCAAGGAGGCCTAGCTGACCTTCCAAGCCACATTCGGGAGGACATCCTGAATGGCAAGGGCGATTCTGAGGGAGCGCAGTTAAACTACTAAGCCCGCCGAATGGGGATTCGGTACGCGTCGGGCTGAGAAGACCCTCAGAATTGTGTGTGTTAGCTTATGTTGGCCCCGAATTGCGGAACCAGAACCAAGATAATCTACAATGTATGACCTCCCTGATTGACCATGAACCTGTGCCTTTGGAGTGTACTCGTACTTGGTATTCGAGGCCTCCACTCCCGGCCGAACCCGAAGGACCAGCTCAATTCAAGCTGAATTTCGGAGAGCGGTACGGATGGTGGGCACATCATGATGAGAAGGAGGACAAGCAGCAGGTTGCTACGGTTCACGGTGCGGTGAACGATTTCAGGACGCAAATACTGTTGGATACCGGAGCGACTGTGAGTATGATCAGTTTGGATCTTGCGCGTAGACTCAAGCTCAAGTTAAACTCGCAGAAGCGAATCAAGGTGTCCGGCCTAGGAGGCGTCCCGACTTACATCACTGCAAGTACGCAGATCAAGGTCACTTTGGGAAGACGTGTCGTCTACATCCTGGATGTTTGGGTAACCAACATCGGAGAAGGCGTTGATGTGCTTTTGGGAATGGATTTCATGTACAGTGCTGGAGTACGGTTATGTATTCGTGAAGGAACGGTGGCGCTCCCCGATGAGGAGTCCGTTTTGATGTATGGTTACATGATTCGGAAGCACCGTGAGCGGAACATCCCGATCACTCCGTTGCAGGACGTTCATCTACGCCCTGGGGAACACGTGAATGTGAAGATCCGGTATGGTGAATGTCAACCACTCCGAGATGTGGTGTGGGCTAGCAGAGGTGATCAGTGGGTAACTCAAGTTCTGTATGGCGCTAAATCGTGGGCAGTAGCCGTGAAAGTGGTGAATATTTCCGATAAGGATCTCTGGATAGATTCGTCTACACCCGTTGCTCGAATAGTGGAGTATGGTTGCTTTCCAAGAGCAGGGCGTTTTGTGCGACCTGGAGTACGAAGGTATCAGGAATGGCAACATCTCATTTACGAGAGCACTCTGTCCACGCAAGCTAGGATGCGGAAGGAGCGTTATGAGCAGGCCCTTCGGGACACTGCTCCACCTTCGGTCCCGAAGCGTTCCTATCAGTGGCCTGCGAAGATGTTGATGAGACCTCAGGCCAAGAGTGATGAGGTTCGAGTAGTCCGACTGCATAAGCGGCCAATGACCGTAATTTCGGAATGTGCGGATGGAAGTGAACCCGAGTGTGTGTCGCAAAAGAGCGAGAAACCAGTGCTACCTACAATGGATCATTCGAGTACTCCTTTGGAGCGACTAGAAGAAGATTACATCCAGTGCATGCGAGTGAACGCTGAAGAGCTCGAACAGGAGCCCGCAGTATATATCCACGAAGGAAGTGATATGATGTCCCAGTTGAAGGATCAGCTGGCGATGTTACCCGAGTTACAAGATCTCAGTCCAAGATGCGATATTTCAAAGGCTGATGTTGGTGAACCTGGAATAACTACTGATGTTCAGGAGCGTCAACTCAAAGAGATCTTGAAACGTCATCGCAGTATCTTCCTAGGGGATGGTAACGCGGCTCCTGCTCCAGCTCGAGGTGTGGTTTGCGACTTGGATGTCGGGGATGCGAAGCCCGTGGCTCAGCGTCCTAGACCAGTTGCACCCCAAGTTGCCATCAAGGTGTACGAGCTACTCAAGAAGCTCCTGGAAACCAAGTTGATTGAACATTCGGAATCCCCTTGGGCTTCTCCGATCGTGATCGTCCTGAAGAAGAACGGGGTTGATATTCGAATGTGTATTGACTATCGAGTGGTGAACAGCTTTATTCGGCTTTCTAACTACCCCCTCCCGCTGATCGACGACCTGTTGACTGGTTTTGAGGGCGCGATGTGGTTTATGAGCCTGGATATGGCAAGTGGCTTTTGGGCAGTCCGAATGACCGAACGGGCTAAGCTGATTTCTGCGTTTGTGTGTCCATTCGGACATTTTCAGTGGGTCCGAATGCCTTTCGGATTGAAGAATGCTCCGTTGGTCTATCAACACATGATCAACAATTGCTTGTGGGGATTCGTGAGATTGCCACCCGAAGAAGAGGTGCTTGTGGATCAAGATGTTCTCGATTACTTGAAATTGGAACCGCAAAGGCCAGAAAGGTCCGAGGTGGATCGCCATCAGACGGCCTTGACGGAACAAATGACAGTTTTCAGGCGCAATATTCCCGCGCCATCCCAGATGGGTCCTGTCTTGGGGCGTAGTTCTTACATTGACGATATAGCCCATGGTGCCAGGACTTGGGATGAGCTGTGTGAGGACCTGGATGCTTTACTCTATCGTTTGCGATACTGGAATATTTCGGTTAGCTTACCCAAGAGTGAATTCGGAAAACGCACCATACCTTACCTGTCACATGAAATTGGAGCAGAAGGTATTCGTGCTATACCGAAAATCGTGAAAGGCATTCAAGAACTCCCGTTTCCGTCAACCCTGAAAGGTGTACAGTCATTCCTAGGCAGCCTCAACTATTACCACAAGTTCATCGAAGACTTCCCAGTAGTGGCTGCAGTCCTCTACGAACTGTCTGATGAGCAAGTACGAGCTAGGAGAGACTTGTCCCGAGCCAAGGAGGCATTTGACATTCTGAAGCAGAAGATAGTGTCTACACCACTGCTCAGGCACCCTGATCGGACCAAGCCTTTTGTCATCATTCCTCATGCCAATCAGTGGGCAGCCTGTGCTGTTCTAGGGCAAGAACATGATGGTGTCATCCAACCGGTTCGGTTCACGGGGCGCGTCCTGAATGACGCGGAACTCCGGTATCACATTGCTGAGAAAGAAGTATTAGCTGTGATTCGAGTTCTCCATGTGTTCAAGACTCTGATCGAGGGATGTCCCCTCGTGGTTTATACCAGACACTCGGTGTTGAAGTGGGTGATCAAGTCTAAGACTGCCGATGGACACTTGGTTCCTTGGGGCGTTGCCTTGTCACAATACGATCTAGAGATCCGAAAGGTCCAGCGGGATGAAGATGGACTTGCTGCCATCCTGGGGGCTGGTATCACACCGAGAGAGCACCTAGATAGATCGCGGAAGCACTTATTCCGGCCAAGGGGCGTGCCAAGGCACCCCCCGTGATCAGTATCGAGATGCTTGAAGCAGATTACTCCGGAGTGGTCCTAAGTTTCGATGGAGCCGCGAAGACGTCGACGAGGATTGGCAGCTGTGGTTGTGTGCTGTGGCAACTTCCCGAGTGGAAGGTTCTGGACGCCCGAGGCTACATTCTGGATGGCGTTACAGTGAATGATGCGGAATACTTCGGATTACTACGTGGCTTAGCTATGGCTCGAGATCGAGGAATCCAGGATCTAGTGGTTGTGGGAGACTCGAGAATCGTCATACAACAAGTCCAAGGTTTGATCAATTGCAATCAACCCAACCTCCAAAGGAGATTAGCCGAATGTGAGGTGTTGAAGAAGAGATTCAACAGTGTGCGCCTGGTTCACGTTAAAAGAGAATTTAACCAGGCTGCTGACTACCTGACCTCCAAGACACTAGCATTGGGCAAATCCTGGGTGGTTGAGGAAGACGCTGAAAGAGACACCTAGAAGTTGTATCGAGAATTCGAGAGCAGCTTATGAAGACGTCTGACGAAGAGACAAAGTCGAATTCAGAAACGCCAAGGGACAGTCCGAATGTCGTAACCATGGGAGTCTCAAGAGACATCGCTCTTCACGGTCCTGAGTGTGAGCCCCTTCCCTCTGCTGCTCGAGTACTGGCGGCGTTTACCCGATCCAGAACTCGCACGAGGGAAGGAGAGTCCGCTCCACCCATGGGACCCCTTGAGTACCAAGCTGAACGATGGAGACGGATCAAGGTGCATCAGGAAGGAGACCAGTATCTCTCAGATATCATCGCCTTCCTGAAAGACGATCTAGAACGTTTCTCACCAAAGCGTCTCAAGAAGATTGCGAAGGTGGCTGATTTGTTCGCCCTGGATGTTCGAGGAGTGCTATACCGACTTGCACGGTCAACCCGAGGCCGACCGCGTGACGCCGGAGACGAGCTCAGATTGGTGGTCCCGGAATCACTCCGAGAAGACATGCTCCACTATGCGCATGAAGATTTCCAGGGAGGACACCAGGGGATTACCCGTACTCATGAAAGACTGCGCTCGGAGTTCTACTGGCCCGGGATGTATGCTGACGTGGAACGATTCGTGAAGGAATGTGTGGATTGTGCTAGCGGTAAGGGGTCACCCCCGAATGCCGGTCCTTCACCAGGCAATATTGAGCCTACACGACCTTTCGAGGCCGTCTCTATGGATTTCGTGACTCATTTACCAGAGTCAGTCCGAGGGAATACGTTTCTGTTGCTATTCCAAGACATGTTCTCCGGATATGTGATGTGCAAACCAATGGCGTCGACAACCGCTCAAGATGTCGCTGAAGCGTATGAAGAATCCGTCTTTCGGAGATTCGGAGCTTCCTCAGTGATTCGGCATGATCAAGATCCTCGTTTCATGAGCGAGGTCTTCGCAAGATTCCGAGATCTCATAGGGAGCAAGCAGAGAGCGACTCTCGCATATCGACCCCAGGCGAATGGTCAGCAAGAACGTTCGGTACAGACAGTCATTCGGAGTGTCAAGGCGTATGTTGCAGAGGCAGATCAGTCGGATTGGGATGAACACGCCGAGAGGCTGATGTTCGCCCTGAACACGTCATTCGACGCAACCCGCCTGGACACACCATTCTACCTTGTACACGGATGGGATGCTCAAGGGACAGTGTCCGCTATGCTGGGACCCAGACCTTCAACTCTCCCTGAGCGAACAGCTTATGAGTGGAGAAGGAAGTTCCAGAGAGACTACAGCTACGCACTGGCTTGTGCAGAGGAACTTCAGCGAAAAGCAAAACGTGCGCGTTCCGAAGAACAGACTAGGAAGTGGCGTGAGCTATCTGACCGCCTAAAAGCTGGTTTCGAGAAAGGAGATGCAGTTTGGTTGTATATTCCAAAGGTGCAACCTGGATTGAGCCGAAAACTGGCGCACCTGTGGCACGGACCGTTCCGTATTGAAGATGTTCGAGATGATTTTCGAGTGAAGCTAAAGGTTGAAGACTCGGGATATCGAGTGAACCCTTGGGTGCACATCAGCCGACTTAAGCCAAGGGCCATCTTCCCTAGAAGGCCGAAGTTGAAGTCGAAGTTGAAGACGATGATGATTTTGACACGGCATTACTACCTGAAGATAGTTGGGAGCCAGACAATGCGAACGACGAGTACGAAGTGGAGAGCATTCAGGATGTGCGATGGGTTAAACGAACCCGAACGTCCAAGCGATCCCGAGAGTATCTTGTCAAGTGGAAGGGCTATGCCGATCCTGAGTGGATCCCAGTGTCTCAGCTGAGTTGTGGGGCGTTACTGTACGAGTTCAACAAGGGAGCGAAGGCCAAGGCGAGGTTCCAAGCTATGCAAGCTGGGGATGATCACCCGCGGGCTTAGGCACCCTAATGGAATGCAATCAGAACGACCCAGATCGTCGCCGTGTGAAGTGAAAGAATTGTTTTGAAACTGTTGATGAAGTGAAGATGAATTTCGGGATGCCATGATGAGATGATATTTGAATGTGGATTTTGATTCCTGAATCTATGAAGTGTGAATTGACTATGATGATGATGGAAAAGGAGCAAACAAGGAAGTTACGTTTCGAAATGGATTAGCTATGGTGTTAAGATGCAACATGCAGATGACTCGGACTAGGAGCGGTGTGGCGATCTTGAAAATCAGTCGAAGTCGGCCAGCGTGATCAGGTGCCGCTTGCGGTGCTCCACTGGAAGTAGCCTGTCGCGAGTCGCTTGAGGAAGGTCCTTGACGCGATCCGCGTCGGACTGACACGTGTTCCATTGCACGCGGCTGGGTTCACGTTGATCAAGAAGTGTCACCTGCTCTTCCAAAGAGTAAGGAGTTCCAGTGATGGTCTTGTAGGACGGATCCATGAGGATCCAGTGACAGCACTTTGAGGGATAAGTCCACACTCCAGGTTCTTCCAGGAGCGACTCCCTCATGCCCTTGTCAACCCACTTGTTGACCAGTCGCTTGTACGACTTCTTGACTTGGTCACACTCGGTTTTCCGCTCCTTAGCGAGATTGCTGGAGTAGTCATCCAAGTTCTGATCTATGAAGATCCAATGACCGATCCACCAGAAAGCACGACGGTGATCCGACATGAACTCCACAATCTCATCTAGAGCGTCACGTGAAACTTTCGAGAGCTGCGTCCGAGTGTGCAGAGCGAGATACTTGGAGCGTTCCTGAAACATCTTGTCCCAGGGCTTGTCTCCCAGAACACCATGAAGTCAGCGGGCTTCCAACGGAGTCGATTCTGTTCAGCCTCAGCAGGCTTGGAGAGATTCGGGGCGTAGTCCGGGAATCCATACGATTGCTCCAAAGCGTTCGTAGTCCCAGGGGCGAATTCACTAGGATGCCATAGTGTCTCCACGAATTCACTCCGGGGCGAGGAGTCTCGATCAGTCGACGTTCCATTGGGAGAAGCTCCTTGTAGTCCTTCCGAGCAAGCTGTGACTGCTTACGCTCTTGAGCCGGACGTGACTTTCGGGAAGACGAAGCTGACGTGACTTTGGAAGACAACTCTTCATCGTCCTTGAGTTCAGCACTGTATCTGGCTCCGAAGCAGACGCGTCTACGCTCGCACGACGCTTGGCCTCCCTAGGAGGTGTTGTCCGGCGAGGAGAAACAGGACTCACTTTCTTCGGAGTGAAGGGTGCGTCACGAGAGTCATCTTCATTGTCATCTCCGTCGCTTTCGAAGAGAGCTTGTGGATCTCTTCGTCATCCATGTGAACTTGTTTAGACAATGGTGGCCAACGAGAAGGGATGCTTCCCGTTTCCAAGTCCGCTTCCAGACGAGATTCAGCGTTCTTATAACACCAGCTTGGAACGAACTTAGTCCACGGAGTGTCATCCAAGCGTTTCCAATACATCATCCGGGATAACATCACGGAGAGCATCCTAGAAGGGATCCGGGAATGAACCGCTTGACCACTCCGGATTAAGTCCTCTGCCTGATCCAGTGTTAAGCCAGAACGCATGAGAACTTGGACGTCTGTGCGCAGTTTGTCCCAAACTATGGGACCATCCAGAGATGCACACACCGCACTGATATCTAGGAGTGGCGAAGCGACGGTGTCCAGAGCTGGTTCACCATTTGGAGTATACGACGTGGGGCGCCACTGAACATTCTGGAGATCGGAGGTGCCACTCGCTGAATGACCCGAAGACTTGGTGTTCTTGAGAAGCGACGACGACAGTGGACTTGGGGGATCCTCAGAAAAGTCGACAGGATCATCTTTCGAGCCCGAACGAGGTCTCGAGTCTCCAGGGTCTTGCTTTTCCTCAGAGTCGTCGTTCTCATCCGCGAACACATACGGTTCCGGCCGTAATGTGGGATCATCCAGCGTGTTGACGAAAATTTGAGTCTTCCAGGCCTCAGGAGGATCTTGGTGATCGCGAAACTTTTCCAGAAGTGCTTTCAGGCGGGCCAATTGCCGTCTACCCGAGTGTCATGGCGATGGAGGAAGTTCATGAGCCTGGGTGGATCCAAGGTTGATGCCTTCAAGCGATTCTCCAGATCGTGGGTGATTTTCTGCAGTTCGTCATTGTCACTTTCCAGACGCGTGATACGCGCTTGGAGTGCACGTTCTTGACGTTCGTGTTCCTGAGCCTCGTGCTTGTAATCGCGAGCGTGCTTTTCCAATTCGGAGATGATGTAACCTTTGGCGAGCTCAGCTTCTTGGTGCCAGTACTTCTGGAGCAGCGAGTAGTCTGCACGAACTTGGCGGACCTCTTCAAAATCCTTCAAAGCACGCCGAGTTGCCTGAGAACTCGAACGTTGGGTAGAAGCCTCCAAAGCACGATATTTGTCCAGGAGACGCTTCATGAGAGTCGTCATCCCAAAGACTTTCCGAGCCAGATCTTGAGCGCCATAGTGACGCAGAAGAGAAGCCGTTTCCCGCTTAGTCGAGATGCTCTTCAGTGCCAAAAGGAACTCATAGGAGTCAGGTTCCAGCGTATCTGCTAAAGGAGTCAGTATTTCGCGACGGATGTCGACATCCGGACTCAATAGCTTGGCGAGGAACTGTACGTCCTCTTCCGAAAGTGACTCCACTCCCAGAAGGCACTCGACTCCACCATAGCCACCGCGGAGAAGACTCCCGTTGGACAGATCCGCGGCTGTCGCCGGAACCCCCACGAACATCGTGTTCGGACTGGGAAGATGAGAAGGAGGCGCAGCAACGCGTGTTGGTGGGACTTGACCCTCCAGAGAGGGGCGTGCCTTGACCGCAGCGTCTGCCAGAGCATCCAGCTTGTCCATATCATCCTTCTCGAAGACCTTGGCCAGCAATGGCCGAAGTGCGCGCTGGATCAGGTCCTGAGCCTTGTCCGCCGCTGGTAGAGCACCCGTGGACGCCTGAGCCACGTCTGGAGGCGAGCTGCCGTTGGAAGCAGTCGCCGTGCTTGAGCCCGAGCGATCTTTGCTCGAACTCCGCTTCTTTTTGTTGCCCGAGCGCTCCTTGGAGACGCTCCTGCTTCGTTTTCCCGTGGATTTTGCCGCGCTAGAGCTTCGGCTCTTCGGCGCCTTTGCATGCTTGTGTTCCGGGACTTGTGACGTCTCCGTCGCCTCCTGGGAAGTTTCTTGAGCCGTCTCACCATGCTTGTCAGTCGAGGACTCCAAGCCAGAGCCGGAAGTTGCACCGCGGTCGCTCTCAGTAGTGCCTGCATCCTGAGCACCCGCCTTTTCAAGCTGGGCGCTAGGGAGTGGCTCTGACGCTGAGGGAGGCGAACCGCTAGTTGGTGCCCGGTCTCCGGAGTTGCTTGGTGTCTCGCTCATCAGTTGCTTGATCGTTGGAAGTTCTCGTTGTGAGTGGAATCTTGGTTGCCACTCTGAATTGGGTACGACAGTTGGATAGTAGACGGGGCGCAGAAAAGACCCAATCTGGGGTAATCGCCTAACGGTTTTGCAATTCGGGATGTCTGGTCGCCCGGGATAGCTGCGTTCGTTTGGTCGGCTCATGTTCTGTCACTTCGATGGTAATTTCCTCAGTGAAAGACCGTGTATCCGAGGGGCGGTTGTGACGATGTGCCTCTGAATTTTCTAGGCACACCCGCAGCTGCCCAGCCGGGACAACCCGCACACTGATTCGGACTAAGATGATGGTTTTCGAGATGGGTATTGAGTGGGACTCCTGGGCGAATTGATGGTTTGGACTTTGGGGATGCAGATGTTCGGTTACGGAGAGGCTCACAGGTTGGAAGCGTACGCCCTGAATGGGTACCACATTCAGGATGCAATTACGACGCTCAGTCCGACCGCCGACTCCTTGACGGCAGGTATCCAAGAGAAGGAAGTAAGTGCCCTCGGAGAACGTATCCCGAGGTGCAGCCTACCTTGACGGAGCCGAACATCACCCGAAAACACCCTGAAACTCCAAGGTTTCCGCAATTACGACCCTACCTACACATGTAAACCCCAAGACAGTCTCCCTCATCCTGAAAGTTCGATCGCCTACCGGATACGAAGACTCCATCCGAAGTTATGCCGTACAACCGGAATGTACATCCCGAATGACAATACATCCTGAATGACCAAGTGATTGTCGAAGAACAAGATCGAAGATCAAGTTGCCGATGATAAGTTCAGTCCGGAAGTCAGTTTACTGACATTCAAGCAGAGTCAAGACAGTACGACCCAAGAGTATCGCAATCAGATGATTACACCGTGCAAGAACAAGACCCGTGCTGCCGATCTCAGAAGAGCCGAGACATCGCTGATGAGTGTATGCAGATCCAAGTTCGACGTGACATTTCAAGTATAATGAGACCAAGTCTACCCGAGTGTGACCTCACGAAGTAAAGGAAGACCGCCAAAGAAGTACCAAGACTACCAAAACAGAAGAAGAATTTAGAATGCCAAAGAGGTAGAAGATAATTTTAAACAGAGTTTGATTTGTGTCGTGAAGCACAAGTGTCTTCGGGTTTTGATTGCGTTGTGAAGTACAAGCGTCCCTCGGAACACAGGCGACCAAGGGAGGTCACCGTGTTACCCTATACATCTCGTCGAGGAAGGACTACCTGGAGGACCGCTCAAATTAGGAGGGCCCCAGAGTGAGGACGGCCAAGGCTGCGCTAACCGCGTAATAACTCTCAACACGTTCAAGTCGAATTAACTTGGGGACCAGTGGGCTTGAACACTCGGAGTGATCCAGTTATTTTATTTGCTAAGTTGCTAGTGGACACTCCGGGTGCCCCTTGCATTTCATATTCATTTTCCCTGCGATCTTAGGAGGTTTGGTAGAGATCACCCCTAGGATTTGACTGTTGATTACTGTGTGTTTAGGAAAGACATTCTATTGTTTCCCTCGAGCATTTCGAGGGTGGTGCGCGTAGGGCATCCCGAAATTTACCTGTATTCGGGCGTGCTAACTAACTGACAGGCTGCATATTGTATATTCAAACTCTGTATTATTTTAGGTTATCTTTTGGGAAGAAGGTCTTTACTCGTGATCTCTCAACCCACATTCAGGACCCCCAGGATACGTACAACCTGGAAGTTCTTACATTTTCTGTGTGTCTATCTTAGGAATACAAATACCCGGTGAAACCCGGTCCGCCGAATTAATCGACACCTATAGGGATTGCACAAGGTCACACGCCAACCTGGATTGAGTCTAGTACTTGATCCAGGACCTGTACTACCCGAAAAGTCGGTTCTTCTCTAAGGACCAACCCCCACTCTTCGGGCGCGCTATACTTTGGGCGGTAAAGTGTTCACCCACTTCGCCACAAATGCGGTAGATTATTTATGACGTGCACAACTGACCTTTGTATACTTTAGCTCTCGCTTTCTGATGAAACGATTATAGTTGCAAGGAATCACTCGGTGTTGAGAAGGATGGAGGACACTACGATCAGCAGCATTTTTGGAGATGGAGAACTTAAAATCACACTAGTAATAAAACTTGGAGAACCACTCAACGACGTCCATGCGGTCCACAACCAGCCGCATAGTATATGGCTGTGTGCTACTGAAGGATATTCTGTGCTTTTCGCGAAGGTGGAATCTATCGTCACTTCCCAACAAGATATATGTTGGATCGTGAAAGACATCTACCTAAAGCCTGGCTCAAACACAAAGCAACGTGAGTTTGTCAAGCTCACGTCGGACGGATTCGAACAGCAAGTTGTCAAGTCCTGGCGCAACGCCCAAAGAAGAGGAGTTCCTTTGGATGAATTTCGCCTACTTCTCTTCGTATACGCTGCTAAGGTGAATTTATTTTAACAAAATTTATGAAAGTTAGCTAACAAGCCTTAATGTTTAGTATATGCTTTCAGGTCCAAACCTCAATTAGACGAGCAACTGTAGCTCGAATTTGTGGCGAAGTGGTTCTGAGAAATCGCAAGATCGCAGGAATCCTCTTGCACACTGCGCCCGAACTGCCGACTAACGGAGGGGGTACTCTGATCTTCCGTGAAGTTACTTGGTCTCACCTTGTGTACCTGTCGGTGGGACTAGATCGCTCCTCGGGTGATCTCAATAGACGCGCATGTTGTCGATCTTGCTGTCTGACAGGACAGCGGGAGAGGTGGCAGCAGCGGGGATACTTCTACTCGCTGCGCCGTGTAGTTATCGAGCTTCGATCTTATATGTCTTGGATTGATCTTGTTCCAAGACAGTGTCGATCTTAGCCTGGGGGGTCTTGTGGTCGGTGTGTGACCTTTATCCAATAATTCCAATGCGTGCTTGCCGCTTCCTATAGCGGGGTCTTGAGGTTGAGGGTTGACGAACGTCCAGCCAAGCAATCTGGACGTAGGGGTTCTACTTAGTGTCGATCTTGGTCTTGCGTGACGTCGGGAGGGCCAATCTTGTATATCCCTACCCGGAATAGCGCAGATGAAGAAAGAATTGTGTAGTAGAAGGTAAAAACAACTCTGAATTAATGGTTAATGTCCTATGCTTCCCATCTGTGGCTATCCATAATGCACTGGCTCCATAATACCTATAATAAAACTTAGATCGATATTACCTGTCAAGATCGATATCGCGCGGGTACAATCGTCTTGGGCGGGGATGATGGCGCACGCATTCACTTGGTCACTATAGCGAATGTCACTATATCGAGGATCACCATAGAGAGGAGTTACTCGCGACCTTGATTGACGGGACAAGATTGAAGTCGGAAAACTTCTTATCCGCTTCACCACAAATTAATGAAGCAACAACTAGGATTTAGAATCATTTTACAGCTATTAATCAGCCGCAACTTGCATCTGGAAGTCTAGCGCTGCGCTACTTTGCTACACAACATGCACGTGAACCGGATGGAAGAATACCAAGTGTCCCTGATCGTGCGACATACAGTCAGTTAACTCAAGTAGATGCGGCTCGGAGAGAGATGGCAATGAATAACAAGCAGAGCAAAAGACGGCTCGATGGGAGATTCGGAAGTGTACGAATCATGATCAACGACACTGAAGTTAATATCGATGTATCGCTAGATGACCTGAGAGAGATTCTTGGGTTGCCCGAATGTGACCTCCGAAGACCACACAATGCTGACATACCTCTCAACGAACCACTTGCGAACATGGAAGACGAAGACCATCAGTGATATTAAGAGTTAATGTTAGTTGATGCTGCTACGTTAATGTTAATAACAAGAGATTCGCTATGATAACCACAATGACGGTAAATTCCGCGAGTACCACCTTGCGTACGTGCGCACGACCACATTGCCAAGTCAAGAACTTCTTCTGGTGCAAAGCTAAATGCCAAACTTGTATCCAACGTTTTAGCAAAGAAAAACCAACCTCAATTGCATTGATCTGTGGGCAGTATGGTGGTATAAAAATAACAAAGCTCCAACACTATGAACCGCTTCCTCTAATTCCTTGTACATATGAATTTTGGCATTATCATGCACAAGAATGGAGCGAGGAAGCGGCCATGGGTTCAGGTACGGTAGTATTTTCTCGTGAAATATCTAATGAAAGCTGTTGCGTGTAAACGTTCCAGTAGTGAAACCCAATGATAAAAATCCTTCCGTTGACATTGCAGCCAGCACAGAGATTCGTTCACCTCTCACAAAAGGCAGTGTCACAACCGCAGGTGTGTTACGCTTCGACCAAGCGTACCGACGTACACCATCACGGCTATCTTTCGCTGTCTCGTCCAAAAACACAACTTGCTCAGGAGTAGAGTAGAATGGCTTTAGCTTGTCAATGTATTCTTGGACTTAGTCAGCTTTAGCTTCGCGGGCACGACGTGTTAGAACTTTACGCGACTACCCCAAGTCAAATCGCAACGCTCTGCAAATTGTTGCTGTAGAAGACCTGATGTCGCCAAATTTGCATCGTAGTGTGTCTTGGAGCTCTTCGAGATAGAAACACGGGTGATCTTCGACATATTTCAGGACGAACTTGCAAACGTTAGGTGACCACCGAGAGGCCCTTTTCGCACACTTAGACCCCGTGGCTAGGCCATGCTTTTGGAATAAGCGATACCAACGCTTGACAGAGCGAACGGAAACACCAAGCAGGAACTCTATTTGAACCATTTCTGTAGACGAAACTAAGTACGATTGCTCGCCATCGTAAGTCTTTAGAGAAAGCCATGCTGCACGAGTTATGCAGAAATAGCACTTTTCGAAAGTGCCAAACTGAATGGAAGTCGTATTCGATGGCTATCAGCCGCCGATTCCAATGCTGTCTTCTATTACCACATGAACGCTAAGTCGTCCACGAATTATGACAAGTCGCGCTCGAGCACGACTTGTACTTTCTGAATACACTAGTAACTCGTGGGAGTTGCAACCAAAGGTGCCAAAAAGACTGCAAAGCACAATACCTTGAGTCTACCAACAGGCATCCCACACAACCGAGCGTGTCCTGGCACTTAAATAAGCTAGCTACACTTACCTAAGTCGGACTTGACTCTTGTTAGCGCGGGGGGGGGAAGACTGCGTTTTATAAACTGCTTAATGTGAGACTCAGAGAGCCTCTGTATGTCATCCTATGTTTTGTCGGATCTGGGACAGGGACAAGGGATCTGAGATGGGTATAGAGCCCTATCTCGGCCAAATCCAGGAAACCTCGGCCAGGTTATATTACGATGGCCGAGGTTCTAAGATGTCACTATTGCTTCTCTGTCACTCAGTCGCGGATGTATACTCCTCCAATGGGGTGAACCCTCGCTTTTTACCAAAAGGTTCTGTGGCGGTTGCCCTTGCGACAGGGTAGCTCACACCTTGAACATACTATACCAAATCATTTGGTTTGGTTCGGACGAAACTGTGAACCAAACCTGTTGGTTCGAACTAAACTCTCAAACCATGCTGTCGGGTTTGGAGTTACACGGTTTGGAGTTTCATGGTTGTTGCATCGTAAGGTTCACAATCATACGTACTCATTGGCTAAAATACGAAATCAACCTTTCGCTAAAGTCGCCAGTTCGGAATTGCGCCTTGGAGACACTTTCAGGACCACCGTGACCAGATCGAGCACGTACTATTCAACAAAAGCTTTCGTCCTAAACGTTGTCTATCTCATCCCGGCAGACTAATAACGAGGTAATCGTGAGCTCCCACAGAGCATTGAAGAATCTCAAGAGGCTAACTTCTAAGAAGAAACAAGGTTTTGCGTGCGATAGTTCATTCACCGTGATAAGAAATACGCAAAATATAATGAAAGCGTTCGCGATGCGTGGTGGAACATATGGTGCTGAGGTCGATGCCGAGGAATTCCAAGCTCGACGACACGTTATTATGGAAGAAGAAATCATTCGTTTGTCAGAAAACTCAAATCGATTTGCACAAGTTATGCATGGCATTCAAGCTCGTACTGATGAGCGTATTGACCAGCTCGGGCGATATGTTACGGAGCGTGTAGGCACCACATCGACATCAGTATCAGAAAGGTTAAATGCACGATTACTAGTAGCTATCGAGCATTCTCAATCACAGTTGATTGCTGCTATGGGGACATCATTTATACGGCAAATGGATGAATGTGAACATCGACTTCAAGTCGGTCTCGAGGTCTCGGTAAAAAATACCCAAGAAATCACTAACGCTGCCGTACACGAACAAGAACGTAAATTGCGGGAGTACTGGATGATAGCCGTTCTGCCATTGCCGCTGAAATGACTACACTTCTGACTAGTCATGACTCAGATTGTACAAATCGCTTCCAAGAAGAACTGCGGAGCGCATATACTATCAGTGACGAAAGAGCTTGACTCTACGTTGACGTAGTGGTCGATGAAGTTGAAAATCGTATTACCGAAAAGCTAAAAACATCGATGGCGTCCACTGAGAGCAAGCAACAGCTCTTACAAACGGAATTGAAGTTGCGTGGTGTTCTAGCAGCATCTTACACTAACTACAAACTAGATTTTGACGCGAATGCGCATGATGTGGAGGATGCACTCGAACACCGGCTTCAACAGCACCTCGACGCGTCTTTACAAGAAGCTCAACGCGATATACACAACGCTTGGACGAAAACACTGTTAAAATCATGGCTCATGTTGAACGTGCAATTCGCGTAGCGCGATTAGAGGGTAATGCAGCAATTGAGTCTCAGCTTGACGTCATGGAAAATAGACTTCAACAATTGGGGAACAATTCGCGAGATGAAGTAAACATCCACTTACTCATGGTCGAGGATCAAGTGAAACAAACTTCAGTGGATGTTGTAACGAATAAGCAACACTTCGAATATATGATGTTTCAAATGGAGACAAAACTGGGAAATCGTTTTGATGATCAGACCAAGCAACTTCAGAATGAAATTACGGACAAACTCGAAGAATTTAGCATAAACGTTCAACGTGGCCAACTCCCGAGTGTACCGATGATCAGTGACACGGAAAAACAATGTATTAGAAGACGAGTGCACCAAACCAATGGCAGAGCAATCGATCTGAAGGACCTTCAGTTTCTGTATGTCGTAAGGGTACAGCAACTGAAGGTGTAATCGTTGGAAACGTGAATACTTCTGATGACTCAAGTGTTCTCGCAGAGTTAAAATGAAATCAAATCAAGCTTATCAACGCTTCAATCTATCACTGATAAGGCAAACGGTCTACGAATCTTGAATTCTGCGCGTCATGCTGCGACAAAGGCAACTAAGGACAGAGCAAACCAGCGTGTTCAGCTCCTGCGATGCAGAGGATGGGCGAGGGAACATCAAGCCGATCAAGAACACGATTAATACCGGCATGGTAATGATTTCTAATTATGTTCCTGTGAATTTTCAAAATCACCTGATCGTCATTAGAAAGGTTTTCCATACTTCGGAAGAATCATAATGAAGTTTAAGCAATACATTACCAAGGCAACAAACAAATCATTTTATGATCGACAACACAAGCCCGATATTGAAACGCAACATAACACAAACGTATATATTGGTGTTATTAACGTTCTAAGCTACATCATCATGATTGTTTGTTAGATTACTCGTTGTTCAAGATTGATCGGTCGTTCGTCATTTGGTGTATTAGCATGCCACCTCAATCTTCTCCGAAAAGAAGGTCATGAGCATCTCCAGCTGATGTTTCATCAGCCCCGACTCGCACAAATGCGCTACTAAGTAACACCACAGCCACTTCACTTGAACTCATCCTTGGGCACTTCGTGACATCTACAAAACGCCTATTCCGATTGATACAACTGCACTGTCGATGTTGTGTTTCGCGATACTGCTTCGATGGCTAGTTACCATCATCTCACTTACTCCGAAATCTCTTTCTATCTGTGCTGCTGACGCTGGAATTGCGAAGGGAATACGGGCAACGATAGGCAAAATTGATACCGTGGGTTTAACGACTGACGTTTCCAAAACTCGAGTAGTGTTTCTGTCTTGCCACCGGGGACCTTAAGAAGCGATGTTCGATCGGACAGCCACTTCTGAAGTTCTCTTTTTATACGCTCTTTGTGATATTCTCCGTGTCTAATTTGGTCAGGTTGATGACCAAATAGCTCTACAAAGTCATTTAAAATGTTTTCTCCTTAGTCAGCGTCGTCATGAACTTCTTGGCCAGACTCTCGCTGGTCAGAGGAGTGGGAATCTGGCTGTTGAGCGCGGTCAGCTTCTTCAGCGTCAATAACAACCGAAAGCATTAACGATCGTAACCTATTCATCACCTCCGTACGTACGGTCACCGCCAAATCGTTAATTTGTTCCGAAGGCATTCTAAGATGTATATTCTCTTGATCGACCACATGCTGTGAGCAGCACAACTTTACTATTTTGTTGAGGTGGCCTTCTGGATTTTAAAAAGGAGGTGTAACATCATCTGCATTCCAGGGACAAATGCAGATGTAGTTATCCGCTCACTGTCCGTATACCGTTTGAAAAAGTTAGCATAGAACGATTCGCAAGTAAACTTCGGGTGCGTTTGACCAAAGGAGTCAGCTCATGTACTCGAAATTATATCGGTGGGCTCCGTTTCCGAAAACAATCAAGGAGTTGCTGTGTTTCATCTAACACCGTCCGTCGTAGTTTGTTCAATAAGCCAAGAACTTCAGGCTGATTGGCACTCTCGCTTTGGCTATGGGTATTAATGACGGTAATTGGTTCTAGTAAGGCATACATTTGAAGAAGTGTCTGTCGTTCTTCAACCAACGGGAAATTGTCAGGAGGCATCTTACGCTCGCGGAGTGCTTTTTCAACTCACTCAGCAAAACAAATTTCTAATTCCTCGTACTTCCCAAGAATTCGCCTGATGACTCTTGTCAGACCCATAAAGCGATGATCACGATATTCAGTAGTTTAGTCGTCGCATTGGGATCGAGCATCGTGCACAATTCAGCAAACAGCAAACCAAGCTTTTCGTTGGACCGAACAGCGTAAATTGTTTTTGAAATACGTGAAATCAAATCTGTTATCCCCAAATTCTTAGAACTACTCCTTTGAGGTGTAATACCAAATGCAGTCTTGGTAGAAGCATTTGTACGATGAGGAATACACCACTCCCACCTCAAGCTGAGGTCAGACTCCAACATGCGCTTTACGTCAGGACCTTTATCAATTGTAGCTCCAAAAACGTCTTTGACGGTCAGCCCAAAGTCACGTAGAAGCGCAACAATCCAACGTCTAAATGGTTCTCGTATACCACCGTTTATTTCAACATAGCGAGGGTTAAAATGACGAGTCCCCAGCAGAATTGATTGATACGTAAAGTTTCTATCGACCAAGTATAACCGCAGTCCAAGAAACTTGGCACCTTGTGTCTTCGAAACCCGGAAATCTGCATTCATTGCGAATGATGCCACGCCCGGTATTATTGTTTTCGGCCAGAAACTTAGAAACAGCGGTGACACCGGAATGATACAATTCAGCAACCGCGCGCATCACGCTGGAAGTATTAACAGTTGTTCGAAATTCATCTTTCCTCGTAAGTGCTGACAGTAATTCCGATTCCTCGTACTCTCCGATTCTGACTGGTAAATTGTTGTTTACCTCACGAAGCATCTCTAAAACAGAGTTGCACATCTACAGTTGTCCGAGTTGGTGATGGCGAGGATAATTCGATTAAGTTCCTCTTGACGGCTTCTTTTACGTCCTGCTTCAGCTATTATTTTTGCCGAAGTCACAGAGTGAACTTCATTGAGATGCTTTATCGCTTTAGAAGTAGTTCCAAAAAGTTGAATAACCACTTCCTTGACAAATCCAACAAGTAAATTGTTTTCCATCAAGTATAGTTGCCACGCTTATGCCCCAATCCAAAATGAGAGATCGTTCTCCTTGACGCTTTGGTAGTCTTGAAACCGGGACCAGGCTGAAGGTTCCGAATTGCTTCTGTCACCTCGCAAGGTGGTTCTACAACCACGTCATCTGTATTTTGGGATGCGCTTTCCTGGTTATTTGTTTTATCAGTGAGAATTGGTTCTGGTCTAGCAGTTCGCGTATTATGAGACGAGGGTCGAGTCGCATCCGCAACTGCGCTCAATGGTGGAGTCGTGGTGGAACTCATTGGGGGTGATTCTGCTGCTTGATGTGCTTGTCGATCTGGCAGTATATTTAGTTGCGTCAAGGTAGTGATGTTTGATGTATCATGTTGTGGCTGTGGTAGTCGTTCTGAATTGGTTTCGCTCAGCGATGATGGCTGCAAACCTTGGTGTTCAGGTAATTCAATCGGTCAACTCGATTCATTTGGTAATTCCAAATCGCTTTGATGTTGGGAACGGCTTCCCGTCGAATCTGATCGAAAGAATAGTCTATGTATTGCTACTACTCAGCAGTACTAGTATTGTATAGTTCTTTAACCAGAACAACTCGTACGAAATACACGAGGTTGGAACAAGCTGTAATCCAAAGTTGAAAACAAATCCCGGCTTCTTCAAGAAAATAACCTCTTTTTGTATATGTAAATCCACAGAGATAGAACGCCAGATAACAGTCGTATACCACGTGAAATGGTGAACGCAAAATCGGAAGATCTGCAAACCTTAGAATTGTTCAGTGAGTGAATGTCTTGAAATCTTAGGCGCTGTATTGAGTGGAGATCGATAATGTGGTAGTTGACTGGGCACTTACTTGAAAGATTAAAAATGGCGTTGAGTAGAAGATAGCTATGGTAGCAACGAGCAATCTACGACTTACAGAGAGTATGATGGCGTGCGAAGATTTCAGTACAGATATTAGGTTGTCTTGAATATCGCCCACTTGTTGGGAAATTTTCCCGAAATCTTCCAATTTGGTCGGAAAGTTCAAATCAAACGTGGTGTGAAGCAAACTTCGAACCTGGTTCGAAGCCGGTTACAGGTTTGGTTCGAACGGAATGAACCTGGTTCGAAGTCAGTTACAGGTTTGGTTTTGGTTTGTTCAAGGTGTGGGGTAGCCACCCCACTGTTAGAACCCAACACCACACCCACCCTAAGTTTCATGGCAGACTCTGAACTAATATAAATAATTCTGTTTTTCTTCAGGTTTTGATATTGGACACCGGGGTAAACGTTTCATTTGTTGAAGTGTGATTTGGGCACATGTTTGTAAAGAGGGAGATCTCCTCTTTCTCACGCAGTTTTCTGCTACTTTTTCATTCAGCCATCGCAATTCACCTATGAAAAAGTTGTCTAGGAATCGTCGAGACGACATAATTTCTGTTGCCTAGTGGATCGAGGATGAGCCCATTTGTGACGGGGTCACACAAACACCTTGCTTGAGAAAGCGCGCTACCAAGAGTATACAAACTCGTCGAGAATAGGTCGCAATTGGGTCTCGAGGAAGTTGTTGCTGAACCTCCTGCGCATTCGATGGGTCAGCAGGAATGTCATCTTGGTGCGTCGACTGTCAGGTAGCCCTTTAACCTGGACGCGTCAACAGCCAGCTCGTTGCTATGATGGAGCCGTCTTATGTGAATTTATCGGACTCGATGGTCTCATCCGCTAGCAGCCAGTTGGCAATGACCCAGAACATCGTGAAGGATGAAAAGCGCGTTCTCAGCGCTCGTTCGACCGCTCAAGATGACACTTGGACCTGCTTGATTTGTCATTGCTACAGCTATAGTCAACGGGGCGATCATTTCAGTACACGTGATGGTGATACACAATTGTAGTGGTTCTGCGAAATCGCAAGATCGCAGGAGTCCTCTTTCACACTGCGCCCGAACTGCCGACTAACGGAGGGGGTACTCCGATCTTCCGTGAAGTTACTTGGTCTCACCTTGTGTACCCGTCGGTGGGACTAGATCGCTCCTCGGGTGATCTCGATAGACGCGCTTGTTGTCGATCTTGCTGTCTGACAGGACAGCGGGAGAGGTGGCAGCAGCGGGGATACTTCTACTCGCTGCGCCGTGTAGTTATCGAGCTTCGATCTTATATGTCTTGGATTGATCTTGTTCCAAGACAGTGTCGATCTTAGCCTGGGGGGTCTTGTGGTCGGTGTGTGACCTTTATCCAATAATTCCAATGCGTGCTTGCCGCTTCCTATAGCGGGGTCTTGAGATTTGAGGGTTGACGAACGTCCAGCCAAGCAATCTGGGCGTAGGAGTTCTACTTGGTGTCGATCTTGATCCTGCGTGACGTCGGGAGGGCCAATCTTGTATATCCCTACCCGGAATAGCGTAGATGAAGGAAGACTTGTGTAGTACTTCCTCTGTTTGGAAATGATGGATGAATTCATGTTCAACAGGTCGTTAATTGGTCAATATAGCTCTAAAACCGGCTCCAATTGGCTTAAATAATCTCGTGAATCTCCAGAATCGAATGGCTGTCGTTTCAACATTATCCGACACCTAGAGCCAACGCAGCAATCAAATGAATTCGACATACCATTTTCGTCACTTTTGTTTTTTCCTCTCACGGTTTACAAGCGCTACATTCCTCGTATTTCAAGTCTTCTATGCCAAACCTGACTGATGGTGAGCGGAGACATATTGTGGATAACCTTCTACGACGCTCTGTAGACGGTGTATTTCCCCGGGAGCACTTTCACAGGAGGCAAGGAAAATTAAATGTACCAACTCCGCTATTGGCAAGATCTGGGCCCACTTCTGTAAAACAGAGGCGGTCAACGGTTGTGGAGAATGGAGAAGTCAAATTTCCCACAACTCTGGTCGGAAACGCCGCAATTGGGAAGATGCTCGGCTACGGATTCGTGCGGTTCCTCTCAACGATCGGCTTCCTATCCGTCGGCTCGTTGAAGCCTCGGGTGTATCAACACACGTGATCCTATCGTTACTGCGCGAGGGTATCCTCAAACGCACGTCGGGTCGTTTAAAACCTTCTCTGAGTGATGAAAACAAGTTAAAACGACTCGAATATGTTCTTGGTTTTATCGACGAAGACTCACTACGTTTCGAGCCTATGGACAACGTAATTCATATAGATGAGAAGTGGTTTTACGACGACATCGATAAAAGGTCTTACCTTGTCTTCGAGGACGAAAATGTGCCTCAACGCAGCCGCCGAAGAAAGCACTTCATGCCGAAGACTATGTTTCTTGCAGCGGTTGCTCGACCAAGGTGAATTCGCTATATTTTAATATTCTCTACGATTTCAAAACCTTTAATAATTTATCATATTTAAACTGTATAGGTATAACAGAGATGGAGAGCTTGTATGGAACGGGAAAATTGGTAACTGACCACTTACAGAAGGGTATGTCGCTTTAAGGCGTAGCCGATATCGTGAAAGAGGTGAAACATGCCTACGCAATATTGAGTCGGTGACGAGAGCTGTGTACAAGACCTTCTTGTTAGATGATGTTATACCAGCGATTAAGGCAAACTGGCCTAGACGTGAGAAGTGGAGACCTATCCTGATACAGCAGGATAATGCAAAGCCTCATGTGTCGCCTTTCGATCCAGACATTGTAGCAGCTGGGACCGAAGGTGGATGGAACATCAGGCTTTTGTTTCAGCATCCTAATTCCCCAAATATGAACTGCCTAGATTTGGGGCTATTTGCTTCTCTGCAAGTCAAGCAACATCGAGAAGTAGTTACCGGTATCGAAGGTAGAATCAAGTCGGTGAAGTCGGCGTACATGGAGACAGACGACGTGGCTCAAGACAATATCTTCTTGACACTACAAGCATGTATGGTGTGTGTGCTTCGAGATGGTGGTGGTAACCAGTACAAGATTCCACATATGAGTAAAGCAAAACAACGTAGAGAGAAGAAGCTCCCAGTAAGTATAATTTGTGATCGAGACGCATATGATAACGCGGTCGAGAACCTTAGGAAAGCGAACAGAGGTAGTCTTCACTTGTTCCAATTTTCAAACACCAATTAATATCTCCTAAAACTGTTTACCTATTGATATCATGTTTATCTCAACATGCTCGAACTATGAAACTGTCATACTGCCTTTCATCCATCATTTCCAAACAGAGGAAGTAGAAGATAAAAACAACTCTGAATTAATGGTTAATATCCTTTGCTTCCCATCTGTGGCTATCCAAGCTGCACTGGCTTCATAATACCCATAATAAAGCTAAGATCGATATTTACCTGTCAAGATCGATATCGCGTGGGTACAGTCGTCTTGGACGGGGATGATGGCACACGCATTCACTTGGTCATTGTAGTGAGTGTCACTATATCGAGGATCACCATAAGGAGGGATTGCTCTTGATCTCGATTGACGGGACGAGATCGAAGTCGGAAAACTTCTCATCTGCTTCACCACATACACAATCGTACTTCACCGGATCGCATCGGTGCGTTGCAAGAAAGCGTAGTTTTTCCGTTTTCATACACTGTGGACTAATCATACCTAGTTGGATCGCATCGGTACTACCCGACAGCATTTTTCACCCTATTTTGCCAGTAGTTTACAAAAGTCAAGTCAGGCTATCGCACCGAAGTGGAAATTCTGGCGGACCCGGCATTATTTCGGGCATACAAAACCCAGTTAAACGACGTGTCTCTTGGCATTACCCTCTCAAAATCGAGGCGAAATCCGACTATTTCCAAAAATTCGGTCATTAGTGATAGATCTGGTGTTGGAGCGACTGGTTCTGACGTCGCCGCAACGACGTTTGAGACAGGGGTTGCTGCCCACCATTCCGACAACGAAGACAAGTGTGGTGGTGGAAGAATGACGGTAGTCATCCTGTAGGTGCCTCCTCTCTTGAGAGATATCGTAGATTAAAGGATCATAAACGAGAGTATTCTTAATTAAGAGCTATTAATTACCAACGATTAGTTACACGAGCTTATAAACGACTACGATCTACTGTCCGAATTAGGAGATTATCAATGACTAATTAGGAGCTTATTACCGAATAATTAGGAGCTTATCAATGAATAATTACGAGCTTATTAATGACTGTGACTTGCGGTCCGAATTGTGATCCTTTTAACAAGTAAAACTAGACTTTTGATTTAATATCCCTTTCGTGAACAAAGGGTGCATTTTGACCCCTTTGATGCTCATGTCAAAACCTGAGAGGACAACGGTCATGAAAGGGGGCATTTTGCCCCCTTGACAGAAGTTCAACCACTGACCAACCTACTATTGGAACAGTGAATAACTACCTATCACAATAATTACCGATACCTGAACCCTTCAATAGTTTACAATGTGTGCCAAACACCACTGCAAAATATTCATTTAAATGCGAACTATACAGAGATTGCGTCATCAAAACACACAATAACTACTAATCTGTGTGACACAGCGTGCGTGGCATCGTCTACCTATCCCCTTTGCCCCTGCTGATTCCATTACTTACCCATTAATTCATATAGTGAGATAAAGATGTTTGACAACTGTAGTATTGACCAGTTCTGCATCATGCGCACAGCGTTTACTTTTGAAGGCGACAAGCAGTTGGTTCAGCTTGCACGTTCCTACGTCGACAGTGGGTCACGAATATCATGAACAAATATCGCACAACACATGAAGAGCACCGGACACACCTCCAAGGCGCTTCAACAGCGATTGCGATCACTGATGCGTACCTGGGGAAGCAACATCTCCCGCTTTCCTCCAAGCTTTTTTACGGACGTTTGTAGGCCACGTGGTCGACCACCTCGCATAACAAGGCAGTTGAGACAGCTTGTTCCTAGCTCTAGGTCTCAACGAATCTCACAAACGTCTGTGGCATCCTTGGAGAGGACTTCGCGTGTTCCACCCTCCGACCCCGATGATCAAGATAAACGTGTGCTGCAGCACCAAGAAGAACTTGCAGCTGCCGTTGTGGAGAACGCAGCCGTTGCGCTGGTACTACCAGTCGTCGAGCTCTCGCGGTCAGTGATACTGCCCAGTGCAGAACAAACGGATGAGCGATCACCGTCGACGACACCGTCGAATGCAGAACAAGTTGACGAGCACTCGACACCGATGACCCCGTCGAGTGTTGAACAAACTATAATCGCGATATTTGCAGATATCCCTCGTGAAGTAGTTGAGAAAGGTCAAAATACGCCACATCGTAACGCTGGAGAGGTGATGCCAAATGGCGTCACCACACTACTGTCAGAACTGGGACCAATTGACGGGCGTGACATGTTCTTAGACATCGGTTCAGGAGTTGGTAACATTGTGGCTCAAGTCGTCCTTAGTACCGGCGTGTACAATGCACTTGGAATTGAGCTTCGCAGCGACATCTATCACCTAGGTATGGGCATGATGATGAAAAGTGCTTTCACTGGCCGGCTCGTTGAGCGAGCCCAGTTTTTCTGTCAGGATGTCTCTAAATTACGCATTTCGTACACTCCACCGTTTGCTGATGCCACGATTGTCTACTGGAATAATATACTCTTCGATCCATCTGTCATTGAGTTTGTCAAGAACGAGCTTTGTGGGATGTTCATGGTGCGCCTACTAGTAAGCAGCATAAATTTTTGCCCGAGACGCCGAGAACTGTGCCACGGTCATTTCTGTGCATCGTTCGAGTTGATAAAAGAGGTGGATGTTCCGTGCAGTTGGAAGGCTATACTGCAACGTATGTTTGTGTACAGGGCAAAGGACTTCGAGTAGCTTCATTTTCGTAGTAATAGCAAAATCAAAACAAACTGCGAATTTGCATACTATATTCAAGTTACATGCACCTGTTGAAGAGTTATCATATCCAACATGCTTGTCCTCATTTAGACCAAGATACTTACGCAACCTTTATAGGACTATTGCCCGCACCGCTGAACGTGTAGGTGGTGAAACATTGGTCTGACCACTCAGCTCTTCACAAACATTTGTGCTGCCGTGGCGTGATTGAGAACGTTTCATTCGGTATAGTTGTGAACTCGTTCGCACTTTTCCGGTTGATGAGAAGAGCTTGCTGGGAAGGTAGAAACGGTGATACTTCTCCCAGCAAGTCCACGTCGTCTGATGGCATGTGTACGGCTTCTGGGACACATGGACATTCTGACAAAGGCATACATTGTGATACACACAAACGTCCGTAACTTCCGTTGCATACCTGTCCTCCCATCGCCATACCACTTCCTCCGTTTGCGATTCATATCAGTGTAAACTGTTTCGAAGCTACAGCGGAGCACCGCTTTTGTGGACTGTCAGAACCACTTATTCCCCGTTGCGTACTGGCAACCCATACTGTACTAGAAGGAGATGTCTGATCAGGTGTCTCCGCACCTGAACCAGTATCAGCATAGAACATTCGGCGTTCACCTGGAGCTTCCTTCCACTTCCCCGACAGTAGCTCTGTAATCAACTCAACGACAAAGTCCTGATGTGAGTCGCGGTCACATCTCATATCCACGACCAGCTTTCGCGTCAAGTACGTATTCGCGCGCGCAACATCAATGAGAGCTAGTGCTAAATTCTTGTGCCACTTCTTGAAGGAATGGTCATCTGACAAGAAAAACGAGCACGAATTTGATCTAATCGATCCACCCCCTGCATGCTAGCATTGTACTCCTTGATACAAGTCGGAGCAGTGTAACTGCGCTTGTCGGAGCGTACTTGACGAGTCACAGTCGTCAGTGTTGACGCGTCTGCGTTTGAAATAACTGTTACGATAGCACTATCAAACCACGACGCTGCCACCATTGTCTTATCAGCGGTAACTGCTTGCCGAGAAGCCCCACGTGCACATTCTTTTTTCTCCAGGAGTACATGCCGCGGGAAATGGGAGCTCGTCTTTCGTACTGTTCCGCGCGCGTAGAGTCCCTTGAGACGTAATGCAATCAATAGCTGTACAGAGGTATAGTAATTGTCAGAGTTGATAACTCGACGTGTGTAATACAAAGGTCGCACGACTTCAAGCACACACTGTCGAATCGAAGACGATTCCACTATTTCATCACTCATCCTCCGAATCTCCTCTGGTGCCGTGACACCATTTAGTCGCTCTGCAATATCACTCGCACAATGCAAACGATAATTTAGTGATATCCAGGACGTAGCGCGGCATAGCATATAGATCCTGAAATGGTACTTGCCCGTAGGCTTCATCGGATTGTACACAATGAGTGGCTTTCCATACTTTGATCTACACGCAACACTAGCTTCGTCGAGAGCAACATCACGACCAACTTCCACATATTTGGAGCCTGTTGCCTTTAGCAGGTTCAACAATGGGCGAATCCTAGCGGTCTGGTCGTTATTAGCCGCATTGGCTTCAACACACTGAAAGCAAAACGCTTGGCGCAACTCATTAAATCGTCGTAGCGTCATAAACCTTATCAAGACCCACTGCGCTACTGCCAAGTATCACATCCTCGACTTGTTCACTCCAGTAGTCTGAATATTCGCCCTTATCGACCAACGCCATATAAAACAGAATTCCCAGAAATGTCATAACTTCATCGAGCGAGAATGGCTTTGTCAGTGCAATACTGTGAAGCCGTGCGTAGGTATTAGTTTCCTCCACTATCTGCTGCCAAAATGAAACAGGAATGTAAGCGAAGAAACTTGATGAGGCTGAGTGTTGAAAAAGATGCTTGTATTCAGGTCGTATCCGTGTCTGTGTCGATCCGTCGTTGTGATGAAACAGGTCTGTAGGAGCTACACATTCGTTAGCAGGCTCAAATCGCATGTTTCGGATCGATTCTACTTCTGTTAGCGTGATCGGCTGTTCCACGGGAGGGTCAAAAGGTTTCATGTATTGCTCAAGCGTATCCATGTCAGCGTCAATGCATTCGTTTTCACCATCATCAACTGCACAAAGGCGACTCCACTGTCGCGAAGTCGGTGAAACTTTGATCGCGGAGCAGGTGGCGTATAGTGAACCCGGTTATATGACTACTGAAAGGATTTCAGAGTCGTACAACGTAGGTGGGCGTGTGGTACCTTGTGGTATCCCTGTGTGTTCGTTGTCTTGGGAATATGACCCTCGCCGGGGTCTGAAAGTACGTAGTGAAGAGAAGTTGTGTTCCCTTGGAGTCTGGTGTCGGGGTTCAGGAAGTCCTTCCAGGAGCGTTTGGGAGTCGGAGTCTCTGGAAACCAGTAGGTTACCAGAAAGTTGGTGGTCGGAAAGAGGTTAATATACCAGAGAGAGTCTGATATCGGTGTCTGGATATCACAAATCCAGAACCGAGATACTTGACTTTCAGAGATAAACAACAAATATACAGAGTTCAGGAATATACAAATATATACAGCCGTTCTTATTCTTTCTGGGCCCTTGAACGGTGGGCTAATACTCCAGGTCAACTAGGGACTCGTTACCAGACACCTGGTCTGTCTGGTATCCCTTTCACGTTCGCGCACCACCCTCTAATATAGAGGGAAATATAAACCAATACAATCAGCTATATATAACAGTCTACCTTGCACCCTGGAAACGACTGTCTAGTTTCCAGAGCCTGTCCAAACGAGCAATATGAAATGGGCTACCGCTAGAGACAAAACAAACGACCCAACTAGGATATGGAATAGGCGGGTCCTCTCAGGTCTCTACGTTACCTGATCTCCACCTAAGGGGACTGAATTTGGTGGAGATCACACGGCGTACGTCCTTTACGCAGTGGCTTGGATACCTCTCAAGCGGACTTGTGCAGTAGCAAGCAAATTGAACTCTATTTATCGTTTTATCTTTCTCATAACTCTCATATATCTCTGGTACCTCTCTTCTTCTTGTCGTCCTTGGCGTCCTTCATGCATTCAGTCTCCATATCTCAGGTACACTTGGTTCTTGTATGCATCAGGTATCTTGACTTGGTTTCAGTATGCAGTCAGTTCAGCAGATCTCGATGAGTTGACACGTAGAGACGTCATCACGGGGGATGTGCAGGGCAGTCATCACTTGATTGCGTGACCTAACCTTGGTTTCAGTATGGTCAGTGCAGCAGATCCCGATGGGCTGATGGGTAGAGACGTCGTTACAGGGGATGTACAGGTCACACATCACTTGATTGCGTGACTTGAACTTGGGTTCACTTGGTTTCAGTATGGTCTTGAATCTTCGTTGATTTCAGAGTCTGGTATCCGGGTTTTCAGAGTCTGAAATCACTTTGGTTTTCAAAGTCTTGGTCATTCAGAGTGGGGAATACCAGAGTCTTGAACGGGATATCATAGTACGGAGCACCAATGCTTCAACGTACACGAAGTTCTTGAGGGTTGCGCGGGTGCGCGGCGTCCGGCGCGCGATACTTGGTCTCTGCGGGTAAGTAGTGTAGATCCTTGAACCATCATCGTCGCGCTGGACGGTAACGGGATGAGGTCTCTCAGAGATACGTTCTTCTGAGAGACTTTCCGCCAGGAATTAGGCACTCATCGTCGGGGAAAGTCCGGTGACCAGACAGAGTGTATTTGACCTTCAGAGTTGTGCACACTCTGAAGTACACTTCTGGTCCATTGGGCCCCTTTACAGTCAGGCGAAGGTTCATCTAAAATCTTCCACAGATGTCGCACGGGTGCAGCCGTGTCCCAAGCTCCCCCTCTCTCATAACCCATATTATAACCAATCACATCGTAACGTAATATCCACCTGTCGCTCGAAAATCGGAAATAGCATCATGTCACCACCCTACACTGGTAGTATTTCCATGTAATGAACGATAACTCGCATTTCCACGCTGGACGGTGCTAAGATTCAACATCTCCACATGGTTCTGGAACTGAGAATCTAACCACATTATCTGGAACAACGATTGCTTCAGAACGCGACACACTCTCCCCACCAGGTAGGCATTTCCAACACCCGCATACTTCTTCTTCTGCGTAACAAAGCCCTCTTTGACAGGAGCAAAAGCCACAAGTGTATCTACAAAGAGTGACAGGATTGACGGCAGCCTTTCTTTTCTTGTCCGAGGAGTATTAGTAGTAGTAGCATTGGAAGAAGGTGGTGTTGAAATAACACCATCTAGCTGTGATACACTTGATGACGCCTTGTGTCTCCCTACATCATGAATTCCACTGGACATCTCAACATTTGAGGCCGAATGAGATAACGTATCGACCCGTTCAAGAACAGCTTCTTCCGAACGAGGAGAGTTTCTACTGCAGGCGGAAATAGCATGTGATCCAGCAATCGCACTGACCTCCTGGGACATATCTTGGTCGAGACTGCGGTTGGGTGCACCCCTACTAGCTACCGAATAGCTTCGTTCGAGATTGGATGGCTGAGCCATTTTACGCTTAAGCTTGTTCTTCGATCCCCCAGGTCGTCCACGTTTTCGCTTTCCAGGAGCTGCGCACGAACTCGTATCTGGTACTGGACGTGGTTCGGTCCCGAGATTAGCTGCAACCTCATCACTGCCGCGAACAGTTACTACATGCTCTAGTTCTCCATTGGCTTGTTGTACACAAGTGGCTTCGGTAGACCTCTGGGTTTTCGTGTTAGATACACCAGAAGTGAAGGTAAGAGTATCAGCTCGCCCAACAGGTACGGCTTCTCCGGAGCTCAGCGTTGGCATCGTCAGCCGTTTTGTCTTTTGTCGTGTGAATCTAGTTATGGAAGAGGGCGAGCTAGCCCTTGCGTCCGTCGATTTGCTATCAAGTTGTGGAGAATCGATTCGATAATCTGGCCATTCAACCTTCGAAAGTGATGCATTATCCAATACAGGATATTAAATTTAAGCATTTGTTATTTCATACTGAGCCAAAGACATATACTCACGTGAGTTTTCAAAGTGAAATGGAGACACATGCTCATCGAAGAAGTCAGCATGAACTATGGACTGTTGCGAACTGCGGAAGTGTCAAACAACTATCATGATTGCTGTCAGCTCTTTGGGTGTAACGGGGTTACATGAAAGGGGTACCCCAGAAAGGGTACCGCCTTTAGAAGTAGATATACTTCTGTGAGTATTTGTTTTAATACTCTGATGGAGCGGTGTGGGCCACACTGTGGTGTGAGCCACACTACTGCCACGTAGGTTCGGTGGCTGAGGGCCAACCAATAGCATTAAACCTACCTTTTATATGCATAATTAGCTTAAAGTATAGTTAATTAGGAGTTTGTATTACAGGCCAAATGAACCTAATTAACTATAAATAAATCAGTCTTAAACTTACTCCAAACTAGCTATTAAGTCCCCTAAGACCAGGACTTGTGAACTGTCGTTCACTAGGAGTTTGTATACTCCTGATAGCACGCTTCCTCAAGCAAGGTGCTCGTGTGACCCCGTCACACTTGGTAGCACTAGTAGTCAATCCTCGCCTACGCGGGTAGATTGACTACCTGAATCCTCTGTGGCTCCTACAAGGTAAGCCAGGATGGATAGAGGGGAGTTCCCTCATTTGACCGACTCTCAGTTTGAGTCGGTCCGGAAGATGGTGGGCATCTTTGGAGGAGATGTGCCCTCCGAAGCTTGGCGGCTGCTACGCCGGCCGAGCAGGTCGAACGCATCGAGGCGTTCGACACGTACGAGAGAGGGCTTATCGCTCACATGCAGGGGCTGCAGGCCCCCGTGACCGAATTAAAGCCAGTCCAACTTAAGCCGTTGATGCTTAAGGTTAATCCTTATGAGGGAAAGGAGGGAGAGAACCTCCACTTCTGGGTCCGAGAGGTCGAGCTCGCGATGGACGCGGCTCTAATCTCGACCGAGCGACTTCGAGTCGCTTTCGCCCTGTCCAACCTAGGAGGTCGGGCGAAGACCTGGGCGTACACGCGCGAAGCGACGACGCCGGGTTGTTTCACAACCTGGGCCCAGCTGTGTCAACAGCTTAGAGCCGCCTTCCTTCCGGCGAACTATGAGTATCGCCAGCGCTCGCGCTTCCTTGCCTGTAAACAAGGGAAGCGTGAGCTGCATGAGTACATCCAGGAGATGCGAGTACTCGCTGCATCTCTGGTAGGGAACCCCCTACCTGAACACATCAAAGTGACCGTGTTCATGGATGGCCTGAAGACACCATTTAGTCGCTCTGCAATATCACTCGCACAATGCAAACGATAATTTAGTGATATCCAGGACGTAGCGCGGCATAGCATATAGATCCTGAAATGGTACTTGCCCGTAGGCTTCATCGGATTGTACACAATGAGTGGCTTTCCATACTTTGATCTACACGCAACACTAGCTTCGTCGAGAGCAACATCACGACCAACTTCCACATATTTGGAGCCTGTTGCCTTTAGCAGGTTCAACAATGGGCGAATCCTAGCGGTCTGGTCGTTATTAGCCGCATTGGCTTCAACACACTGAAAGCAAAACGCTTGGCGCAACTCATTAAATCGTCGTAGCGTCATAAACCTTATCAAGACCCACTGCGCTACTGCCAAGTATCACATCCTCGACTTGTTCACTCCAGTAGTCTGAATATTCGCCCTTATCGACCAACGCCATATAAAACAGAATTCCCAGAAATGTCATAACTTCATCGAGCGAGAATGGCTTTGTCAGTGCAATACTGTGAAGCCGTGCGTAGGTATTAGTTTCCTCCACTATCTGCTGCCAAAATGAAACAGGAATGTAAGCGAAGAAACTTGATGAGGCTGAGTGTTGAAAAAGATGCTTGTATTCAGGTCGTATCCGTGTCTGTGTCGATCCGTCGTTGTGATGAAACAGGTCTGTAGGAGCTACACATTCGTTAGCAGGCTCAAATCGCATGTTTCGGATCGATTCTACTTCTGTTAGCGTGATCGGCTGTTCCACGGGAGGGTCAAAAGGTTTCATGTATTGCTCAAGCGTATCCATGTCAGCGTCAATGCATTCGTTTTCACCATCATCAACTGCACAAAGGCGACTCCACTGTCGCGAAGTCGGTGAAACTTTGATCGCGGAGCAGGTGGCGTATAGTGAACCCGGTTATATGACTACTGAAAGGATTTCAGAGTCGTACAACGTAGGTGGGCGTGTGGTACCTTGTGGTATCCCTGTGTGTTCGTTGTCTTGGGAATATGACCCTCGCCGGGGTCTGAAAGTACGTAGTGAAGAGAAGTTGTGTTCCCTTGGAGTCTGGTGTCGGGGTTCAGGAAGTCCTTCCAGGAGCGTTTGGGAGTCGGAGTCTCTGGAAACCAGTAGGTTACCAGAAAGTTGGTGGTCGGAAAGAGGTTAATATACCAGAGAGAGTCTGATATCGGTGTCTGGATATCACAAATCCAGAACCGAGATACTTGACTTTCAGAGATAAACAACAAATATACAGAGTTCAGGAATATACAAATATATACAGCCGTTCTTATTCTTTCTGGGCCCTTGAACGGTGGGCTAATACTCCAGGTCAACTAGGGACTCGTTACCAGACACCTGGTCTGTCTGGTATCCCTTTCACGTTCGCGCACCACCCTCTAATATAGAGGGAAATATAAACCAATACAATCAGCTATATATAACAGTCTACCTTGCACCCTGGAAACGACTGTCTAGTTTCCAGAGCCTGTCCAAACGAGCAATATGAAATGGGCTACCGCTAGAGACAAAACAAACGACCCAACTAGGATATGGAATAGGCGGGTCCTCTCAGGTCTCTACGTTACCTGATCTCCACCTAAGGGGACTGAATTTGGTGGAGATCACACGGCGTACGTCCTTTACGCAGTGGCTTGGATACCTCTCAAGCGGACTTGTGCAGTAGCAAGCAAATTGAACTCTATTTATCGTTTTATCTTTCTCATAACTCTCATATATCTCTGGTACCTCTCTTCTTCTTGTCGTCCTTGGCGTCCTTCATGCATTCAGTCTCCATATCTCAGGTACACTTGGTTCTTGTATGCATCAGGTATCTTGACTTGGTTTCAGTATGCAGTCAGTTCAGCAGATCTCGATGAGTTGACACGTAGAGACGTCATCACGGGGGATGTGCAGGGCAGTCATCACTTGATTGCGTGACCTAACCTTGGTTTCAGTATGGTCAGTGCAGCAGATCCCGATGGGCTGATGGGTAGAGACGTCGTTACAGGGGATGTACAGGTCACACATCACTTGATTGCGTGACTTGAACTTGGGTTCACTTGGTTTCAGTATGGTCTTGAATCTTCGTTGATTTCAGAGTCTGGTATCCGGGTTTTCAGAGTCTGAAATCACTTTGGTTTTCAAAGTCTTGGTCATTCAGAGTGGGGAATACCAGAGTCTTGAACGGGATATCATAGTACGGAGCACCAATGCTTCAACGTACACGAAGTTCTTGAGGGTTGCGCGGGTGCGCGGCGTCCGGCGCGCGATACTTGGTCTCTGCGGGTAAGTAGTGTAGATCCTTGAACCATCATCGTCGCGCTGGACGGTAACGGGATGAGGTCTCTCAGAGATACGTTCTTCTGAGAGACTTTCCGCCAGGAATTAGGCACTCATCGTCGGGGAAAGTCCGGTGACCAGACAGAGTGTATTTGACCTTCAGAGTTGTGCACACTCTGAAGTACACTTCTGGTCCATTGGGCCCCTTTACAGTCAGGCGAAGGTTCATCTAAAATCTTCCACAGATGTCGCACGGGTGCAGCCGTGTCCCAAGCTCCCCCTCTCTCATAACCCATATTATAACCAATCACATCGTAACGTAATATCCACCTGTCGCTCGAAAATCGGAAATAGCATCATGTCACCACCCTACACTGGTAGTATTTCCATGTAATGAACGATAACTCGCATTTCCACGCTGGACGGTGCTAAGATTCAACATCTCCACATGGTTCTGGAACTGAGAATCTAACCACATTATCTGGAACAACGATTGCTTCAGAACGCGACACACTCTCCCCACCAGGTAGGCATTTCCAACACCCGCATACTTCTTCTTCTGCGTAACAAAGCCCTCTTTGACAGGAGCAAAAGCCACAAGTGTATCTACAAAGAGTGACAGGATTGACGGCAGCCTTTCTTTTCTTGTCCGAGGAGTATTAGTAGTAGTAGCATTGGAAGAAGGTGGTGTTGAAATAACACCATCTAGCTGTGATACACTTGATGACGCCTTGTGTCTCCCTACATCATGAATTCCACTGGACATCTCAACATTTGAGGCCGAATGAGATAACGTATCGACCCGTTCAAGAACAGCTTCTTCCGAACGAGGAGAGTTTCTACTGCAGGCGGAAATAGCATGTGATCCAGCAATCGCACTGACCTCCTGGGACATATCTTGGTCGAGACTGCGGTTGGGTGCACCCCTACTAGCTACCGAATAGCTTCGTTCGAGATTGGATGGCTGAGCCATTTTACGCTTAAGCTTGTTCTTCGATCCCCCAGGTCGTCCACGTTTTCGCTTTCCAGGAGCTGCGCACGAACTCGTATCTGGTACTGGACGTGGTTCGGTCCCGAGATTAGCTGCAACCTCATCACTGCCGCGAACAGTTACTACATGCTCTAGTTCTCCATTGGCTTGTTGTACACAAGTGGCTTCGGTAGACCTCTGGGTTTTCGTGTTAGATACACCAGAAGTGAAGGTAAGAGTATCAGCTCGCCCAACAGGTACGGCTTCTCCGGAGCTCAGCGTTGGCATCGTCAGCCGTTTTGTCTTTTGTCGTGTGAATCTAGTTATGGAAGAGGGCGAGCTAGCCCTTGCGTCCGTCGATTTGCTATCAAGTTGTGGAGAATCGATTCGATAATCTGGCCATTCAACCTTCGAAAGTGATGCATTATCCAATACAGGATATTAAATTTAAGCATTTGTTATTTCATACTGAGCCAAAGACATATACTCACGTGAGTTTTCAAAGTGAAATGGAGACACATGCTCATCGAAGAAGTCAGCATGAACTATGGACTGTTGCGAACTGCGGAAGTGTCAAACAACTATCATGATTGCTGTCAGCTCTTTGGGTGTAACGGGGTTACATGAAAGGGGTACCCCAGAAAGGGTACCGCCTTTAGAAGTAGATATACTTCTGTGAGTATTTGTTTTAATACTCTGATGGAGCGGTGTGGGCCACACTGTGGTGTGAGCCACACTACTGCCACGTAGGTTCGGTGGCTGAGGGCCAACCAATAGCATTAAACCTACCTTTTATATGCATAATTAGCTTAAAGTATAGTTAATTAGGAGTTTGTATTACAGGCCAAATGAACCTAATTAACTATAAATAAATCAGTCTTAAACTTACTCCAAACTAGCTATTAAGTCCCCTAAGACCAGGACTTGTGAACTGTCGTTCACTAGGAGTTTGTATACTCCTGATAGCACGCTTCCTCAAGCAAGGTGCTCGTGTGACCCCGTCACACTTGGTAGCACTAGTAGTCAATCCTCGCCTACGCGGGTAGATTGACTACCTGAATCCTCTGTGGCTCCTACAAGGTAAGCCAGGATGGATAGAGGGGAGTTCCCTCATTTGACCGACTCTCAGTTTGAGTCGGTCCGGAAGATGGTGGGCATCTTTGGAGGAGATGTGCCCTCCGAAGCTTGGCGGCTGCTACGCCGGCCGAGCAGGTCGAACGCATCGAGGCGTTCGACACGTACGAGAGAGGGCTTATCGCTCACATGCAGGGGCTGCAGGCCCCCGTGACCGAATTAAAGCCAGTCCAACTTAAGCCGTTGATGCTTAAGGTTAATCCTTATGAGGGAAAGGAGGGAGAGAACCTCCACTTCTGGGTCCGAGAGGTCGAGCTCGCGATGGACGCGGCTCTAATCTCGACCGAGCGACTTCGAGTCGCTTTCGCCCTGTCCAACCTAGGAGGTCGGGCGAAGACCTGGGCGTACACGCGCGAAGCGACGACGCCGGGTTGTTTCACAACCTGGGCCCAGCTGTGTCAACAGCTTAGAGCCGCCTTCCTTCCGGCGAACTATGAGTATCGCCAGCGCTCGCGCTTCCTTGCCTGTAAACAAGGGAAGCGTGAGCTGCATGAGTACATCCAGGAGATGCGAGTACTCGCTGCATCTCTGGTAGGGAACCCCCTACCTGAACACATCAAAGTGACCGTGTTCATGGATGGCCTGAAGACACCATTTAGTCGCTCTGCAATATCACTCGCACAATGCAAACGATAATTTAGTGATATCCAGGACGTAGCGCGGCATAGCATATAGATCCTGAAATGGTACTTGCCCGTAGGCTTCATCGGATTGTACACAATGAGTGGCTTTCCATACTTTGATCTACACGCAACACTAGCTTCGTCGAGAGCAACATCACGACCAACTTCCACATATTTGGAGCCTGTTGCCTTTAGCAGGTTCAACAATGGGCGAATCCTAGCGGTCTGGTCGTTATTAGCCGCATTGGCTTCAACACACTGAAAGCAAAACGCTTGGCGCAACTCATTAAATCGTCGTAGCGTCATAAACCTTATCAAGACCCACTGCGCTACTGCCAAGTATCACATCCTCGACTTGTTCACTCCAGTAGTCTGAATATTCGCCCTTATCGACCAACGCCATATAAAACAGAATTCCCAGAAATGTCATAACTTCATCGAGCGAGAATGGCTTTGTCAGTGCAATACTGTGAAGCCGTGCGTAGGTATTAGTTTCCTCCACTATCTGCTGCCAAAATGAAACAGGAATGTAAGCGAAGAAACTTGATGAGGCTGAGTGTTGAAAAAGATGCTTGTATTCAGGTCGTATCCGTGTCTGTGTCGATCCGTCGTTGTGATGAAACAGGTCTGTAGGAGCTACACATTCGTTAGCAGGCTCAAATCGCATGTTTCGGATCGATTCTACTTCTGTTAGCGTGATCGGCTGTTCCACGGGAGGGTCAAAAGGTTTCATGTATTGCTCAAGCGTATCCATGTCAGCGTCAATGCATTCGTTTTCACCATCATCAACTGCACAAAGGCGACTCCACTGTCGCGAAGTCGGTGAAACTTTGATCGCGGAGCAGGTGGCGTATAGTGAACCCGGTTATATGACTACTGAAAGGATTTCAGAGTCGTACAACGTAGGTGGGCGTGTGGTACCTTGTGGTATCCCTGTGTGTTCGTTGTCTTGGGAATATGACCCTCGCCGGGGTCTGAAAGTACGTAGTGAAGAGAAGTTGTGTTCCCTTGGAGTCTGGTGTCGGGGTTCAGGAAGTCCTTCCAGGAGCGTTTGGGAGTCGGAGTCTCTGGAAACCAGTAGGTTACCAGAAAGTTGGTGGTCGGAAAGAGGTTAATATACCAGAGAGAGTCTGATATCGGTGTCTGGATATCACAAATCCAGAACCGAGATACTTGACTTTCAGAGATAAACAACAAATATACAGAGTTCAGGAATATACAAATATATACAGCCGTTCTTATTCTTTCTGGGCCCTTGAACGGTGGGCTAATACTCCAGGTCAACTAGGGACTCGTTACCAGACACCTGGTCTGTCTGGTATCCCTTTCACGTTCGCGCACCACCCTCTAATATAGAGGGAAATATAAACCAATACAATCAGCTATATATAACAGTCTACCTTGCACCCTGGAAACGACTGTCTAGTTTCCAGAGCCTGTCCAAACGAGCAATATGAAATGGGCTACCGCTAGAGACAAAACAAACGACCCAACTAGGATATGGAATAGGCGGGTCCTCTCAGGTCTCTACGTTACCTGATCTCCACCTAAGGGGACTGAATTTGGTGGAGATCACACGGCGTACGTCCTTTACGCAGTGGCTTGGATACCTCTCAAGCGGACTTGTGCAGTAGCAAGCAAATTGAACTCTATTTATCGTTTTATCTTTCTCATAACTCTCATATATCTCTGGTACCTCTCTTCTTCTTGTCGTCCTTGGCGTCCTTCATGCATTCAGTCTCCATATCTCAGGTACACTTGGTTCTTGTATGCATCAGGTATCTTGACTTGGTTTCAGTATGCAGTCAGTTCAGCAGATCTCGATGAGTTGACACGTAGAGACGTCATCACGGGGGATGTGCAGGGCAGTCATCACTTGATTGCGTGACCTAACCTTGGTTTCAGTATGGTCAGTGCAGCAGATCCCGATGGGCTGATGGGTAGAGACGTCGTTACAGGGGATGTACAGGTCACACATCACTTGATTGCGTGACTTGAACTTGGGTTCACTTGGTTTCAGTATGGTCTTGAATCTTCGTTGATTTCAGAGTCTGGTATCCGGGTTTTCAGAGTCTGAAATCACTTTGGTTTTCAAAGTCTTGGTCATTCAGAGTGGGGAATACCAGAGTCTTGAACGGGATATCATAGTACGGAGCACCAATGCTTCAACGTACACGAAGTTCTTGAGGGTTGCGCGGGTGCGCGGCGTCCGGCGCGCGATACTTGGTCTCTGCGGGTAAGTAGTGTAGATCCTTGAACCATCATCGTCGCGCTGGACGGTAACGGGATGAGGTCTCTCAGAGATACGTTCTTCTGAGAGACTTTCCGCCAGGAATTAGGCACTCATCGTCGGGGAAAGTCCGGTGACCAGACAGAGTGTATTTGACCTTCAGAGTTGTGCACACTCTGAAGTACACTTCTGGTCCATTGGGCCCCTTTACAGTCAGGCGAAGGTTCATCTAAAATCTTCCACAGATGTCGCACGGGTGCAGCCGTGTCCCAAGCTCCCCCTCTCTCATAACCCATATTATAACCAATCACATCGTAACGTAATATCCACCTGTCGCTCGAAAATCGGAAATAGCATCATGTCACCACCCTACACTGGTAGTATTTCCATGTAATGAACGATAACTCGCATTTCCACGCTGGACGGTGCTAAGATTCAACATCTCCACATGGTTCTGGAACTGAGAATCTAACCACATTATCTGGAACAACGATTGCTTCAGAACGCGACACACTCTCCCCACCAGGTAGGCATTTCCAACACCCGCATACTTCTTCTTCTGCGTAACAAAGCCCTCTTTGACAGGAGCAAAAGCCACAAGTGTATCTACAAAGAGTGACAGGATTGACGGCAGCCTTTCTTTTCTTGTCCGAGGAGTATTAGTAGTAGTAGCATTGGAAGAAGGTGGTGTTGAAATAACACCATCTAGCTGTGATACACTTGATGACGCCTTGTGTCTCCCTACATCATGAATTCCACTGGACATCTCAACATTTGAGGCCGAATGAGATAACGTATCGACCCGTTCAAGAACAGCTTCTTCCGAACGAGGAGAGTTTCTACTGCAGGCGGAAATAGCATGTGATCCAGCAATCGCACTGACCTCCTGGGACATATCTTGGTCGAGACTGCGGTTGGGTGCACCCCTACTAGCTACCGAATAGCTTCGTTCGAGATTGGATGGCTGAGCCATTTTACGCTTAAGCTTGTTCTTCGATCCCCCAGGTCGTCCACGTTTTCGCTTTCCAGGAGCTGCGCACGAACTCGTATCTGGTACTGGACGTGGTTCGGTCCCGAGATTAGCTGCAACCTCATCACTGCCGCGAACAGTTACTACATGCTCTAGTTCTCCATTGGCTTGTTGTACACAAGTGGCTTCGGTAGACCTCTGGGTTTTCGTGTTAGATACACCAGAAGTGAAGGTAAGAGTATCAGCTCGCCCAACAGGTACGGCTTCTCCGGAGCTCAGCGTTGGCATCGTCAGCCGTTTTGTCTTTTGTCGTGTGAATCTAGTTATGGAAGAGGGCGAGCTAGCCCTTGCGTCCGTCGATTTGCTATCAAGTTGTGGAGAATCGATTCGATAATCTGGCCATTCAACCTTCGAAAGTGATGCATTATCCAATACAGGATATTAAATTTAAGCATTTGTTATTTCATACTGAGCCAAAGACATATACTCACGTGAGTTTTCAAAGTGAAATGGAGACACATGCTCATCGAAGAAGTCAGCATGAACTATGGACTGTTGCGAACTGCGGAAGTGTCAAACAACTATCATGATTGCTGTCAGCTCTTTGGGTGTAACGGGGTTACATGAAAGGGGTACCCCAGAAAGGGTACCGCCTTTAGAAGTAGATATACTTCTGTGAGTATTTGTTTTAATACTCTGATGGAGTGGTGTGGGCCACACTGTGGTGTGAGCCACACTACTGCCACGTAGGTTCGGTGGCTGAGGGCCAACCAATAGCATTAAACCTACCTTTTATATGCATAATTAGCTTAAAGTATAGTTAATTAGGAGTTTGTATTACAGGCCAAATGAACCTAATTAACTATAAATAAATCAGTCTTAAACTTACTCCAAACTAGCTATTAAGTCCCCTAAGACCAGGACTTGTGAACTGTCGTTCACTAGGAGTTTGTATACTCCTGATAGCACGCTTCCTCAAGCAAGGTGCTCGTGTGACCCCGTCACACTTGGTAGCACTAGTAGTCAATCCTCGCCTACGCGGGTAGATTGACTACCTGAATCCTCTGTGGCTCCTACAAGGTAAGCCAGGATGGATAGAGGGGAGTTCCCTCATTTGACCGACTCTCAGTTTGAGTCGGTCCGGAAGATGGTGGGCATCTTTGGAGGAGATGTGCCCTCCGAAGCTTGGCGGCTGCTACGCCGGCCGAGCAGGTCGAACGCATCGAGGCGTTCGACACGTACGAGAGAGGGCTTATCGCTCACATGCAGGGGCTGCAGGCCCCCGTGACCGAATAAAGCCAGTCCAACTTAAGCCGTTGATGCTTAAGGTTAATCCTTATGAGGGAAAGGAGGGAGAGAACCTCCACTTCTGGGTCCGAGAGGTCGAGCTCGCGATGGACGCGGCTCTAATCTCGACCGAGCGACTTCGAGTCGCTTTCGCCCTGTCCAACCTAGGAGGTCGGGCGAAGACCTGGGCGTACACGCGCGAAGCGACGACGCCGGGTTGTTTCACAACCTGGGCCCAGCTGTGTCAACAGCTTAGAGCCGCCTTCCTTCCGGCGAACTATGAGTATCGCCAGCGCTCGCGCTTCCTTGCCTGTAAACAAGGGAAGCGTGAGCTGCATGAGTACATCCAGGAGATGCGAGTACTCGCTGCATCTCTGGTAGGGAACCCCCTACCTGAACACATCAAAGTGACCGTGTTCATGGATGGCCTGAAGGTGGGCCCATCCCGCACACAGTTGTTCCGCGTGCATGCGAACACTATGGAGGAAGCGATCCAGATCGCCCTCCAAGAGGAGTACAGCCACCGACAGGCTCGTACTCCTACGTCGGTGTGGCAAGGCCACAATGCGTCGTCAGGCGCAGTGCAAGGAGCTCCAGCAGCTGGAGCTAGCACAGGGCCGGTACCCATGGAGCTGGGTACGGCCGTACAGAGCTCCATCCGTTGCTACGGATGTGGGAAGCTCGGGCACATGCAACGTGCCTGCCCTGCGGGAGGGCAAAGGAAGTTCCCTTCCAAACCTAGGGGCTCGAGGGGCCCGTGGCAGAAGCCGCGACCCAAGGGCCAGGGGAACTGGGGTCACCAGTAGGGGCGGGGCGCCCTACTGGGGAAGATCTAAGTCCCCATGGTAGGAGTGCGGACGGCGCACGCCATGGAGGCTTAGCCCCTGAGAGCCTGGGTGCTCTCGAGACGAGGAAGAGCAGCGGCGGACTGCTCGTGGTACACGCGAGTGTACGGGGATATGGAGATCCCCTTAGAGTCCTGATTGACTCTGGGGCGTCGACGAACTTTGTTCAACGCCAGACGGTCGCACGGAATGGCGACAGTATGCCGATGCTTTGCGAGAAAGCAAAGGCAGGGGCCAGGTCTCGGTGAGACTGGCCGATGGTACGGTGGTTAACGTACCTGGGGTCCGTATGGACCTGGCTGTAAAGTTTGAAGACTTTGACAACACGGAGTCGTTCCTTGTCCTAGACATGGACAAGTACGACTTGATCCTGGGCATGCCGTGGCTCGAAAAGCACGAGCCCTGGATCGATTGGCGCGGCAAAGCCATTGGGGCTAGCCGGCCCGCAGTCTCCGATAGAGCTTTGGTGAGTAATGTTCCCACCTCTGTCCGGGACTGGGGCGCCAGAGATGGTCGCCAACGCGCTTATGCACCCGAAGAAGTACTGGGAGTCACGGACTCCAATGAAGATGTTGCGATGAGCCTCGCAACCGGTCGTGAGACCAAGGCTCATTGCCAAACGTGTGGGATTGCCACGACGGCAAGTCCCAACGCTGAGTGTCGTCGCGCAGTATGGGCTTCGACTGTGGCAGTGCCGGACGGCACTGACCAGGCGGGTAACATAGGTCCGCAAGCAGCAGAGGCTGCTGAGGAGAGCGCTGATGGCGTCTCCTGTGTGGGTAACATAGGTCCACAAGTGGGTAACATAGGTCCACAGGCGGGTAACGTAGTTACGCAAGCGGGTAACATAGTTCCGCAAACAGCTGAGGCTGCTGGGGAGGACGCTGAGAGCGCCTCCGGCGTGGGTAACATAGTTCCACGCGGGGTCAAGAAGACCAGTACGAGGGCGGATGTGTCATTGAGCACCTCCCGTGTGGATAACCAAGTACCACACTCGGAGTCTGAGACTCCACCGGCACGGCCGGTCGAAGAACAATGCCATGTCTTCGACGGCGTGTCCGGTCGTCAAGTGAGGCAGGTGCCGTCCATCTGGAGGCACTGCCAGAGGTGTCAGCACTGCTGAACCTCGAGGAATTGTCCATGAAGGACTTCCTGGCCGAGTTGAAGGCCGGAGAGATTGCGGAGATGGTGCTCCTGAAGCCGGAGATCTCTCCTGAAGATTTGAACTCTTCCTCCGTAATGGACGAGGACGTCCTGGAGGGGTTCACGAAGCAGCGTGCAACGCGCTTGGGTTCTGAGATTCTCAAGAACCCGGAGGATCCAGTGTATTCTCTTGTGAAAGAGTACTCGGATGTGGTGTCGAAGCACCCACCATCCCAACTCCCGCCGGATGGGGGAGTTCGGCACGAGATTTACCTCGTGCCTGGCACAAAGTATTGTGTCGCAAGGCAGTGGCCTCTACCTCGCGAACAGTGCGAGGTCATAGATGCCTTCTTCGCCGAGAAGGCGAAGTCGGGCATGGTGCGGGAGTCAAAGTCACCGCACTCGACGCCGACCTTCTGCGTTCGGAAACCGAACGGGAAGTGGCGTCTGGTTCATGCTTACAACAAGCTGAACAATGCGACGGTACCGGCACAGACGCCGATCCCTCGCAAGGATGTGTTGCTGAACAACATGTCGGGCTGTACGCTGTACAGTGCCCTGGATCTGGTAGACGGATACTACCAGATCCTGATGCGGGAGAGTGCCATTCCTCTCACCGCAGTGAGCACCCCGATTGGGATGCTCTGGGAGTGGCTAGTGATGCCACAGGGGCTTTCGAATGCCCCAGCGACATTCAATCGCTTGGTCACACAATTGTTTAGACCATTGCGTACGTTCGCTCAGACGTACTTCGACGATATATTCGTCCATAGCCGTGCCGAAGGCGGCCAGACGGCTATGGAGGTGCATTTGAAGCACCTCCGTCGAGTGTTTGAGGTCATGAGAGCTAACAAGCTCTATGCCAACATCGACAAGTGTGTCTTTGCAGCTGAGGAGATAAAAGTCCTCGGTTGCTTTGTCAGCAGGGTCGGCGTACGCGCCGATCCAGGAAGGTCAAGGCCATAGCGGCTTGGCCAACCCCGAGGTCGCAGAAGGACCTCCGGAAGTGGTTGGGCTTAGCCAACTACCTTCACAAGTACAGCGCAGGGTACGCTGAACTAGCTCGACACTTGTCGGATCTCTTAAAGAAAGAGGCCGACTGGGTCTGGGGCAACAGCACCAGGATGCTTTTGACAGCATCAAGGCGAGCTTACAGCAAGCGCCAGTCCTGGTCTTGCCGGACGAAAACAAATCATTTAGCGTCGTCTGTTACGCTTCTGACTATGCAATAGGCTGTGCGCTGTTGCAGAAGGACGATGAGGGACACGAAAGTGTCATCTCCTTCCAGTCCAGGCAGCTGAAGGCTGCCGAACGGAATTATCCCGTTCATGACAAGGATCTACTTGCAATGAAGTACGCTCTTGTCAAATTTAGAGTCCACCTCTTGGGCACGAGGCCCTTTGTGATCTATACGGATCACGCGTCCTTGCGGACTGCCACCAACTCGCCGCATCTGTCGCAGCGGATGGCGAGGTGGCTGTCATTCTTCGCGGAATACAACTTCCGCGTTGAATACAAGCCGGGCAAGCTCAACGTGCTTGCCGATGCATTGTCGCGTCGACCTGACTATGAGCTAGCTCATGTCAGTCGGGTCACGACAGATCTATATGATCGGATACGCTTGGCGTATCAGGAGGACGAGAACTATACACCACTGGTGCAGTTCTTGTCCGATGGCAAGGACGCCAAAGTCGACAGGCTTTTGCCTCGACAGCGGGCGCAGCTCATCGTTATGAGCTGGCCGAAGGGTTACTCCATTACCGAGTAGACCCTAGAGATCCTCCTCGGGTGTCGTTCCAAACGACGAGGATCTGAAGTATGACATACTTCTAGAGGCGCATGATGCGCCGATAAGTGGCCATCTTGGCCGGGAGAAGACCTACCAAATGGTCTCTCAGACATTTTGGTGGCCCCGCATGTACAAGCGGGTGGCACACTATGTCAAGACATGTGAAACATGTCAGAGGGTGAAGCCTTCGGGCCACGCCTCGGCTCCACTGCAGAGCCTACCTGTACCAGCAGATCGCTGGAAGTCGATGAGTCTCGACTTCGTCTTCGGTCTGCCGACCGATGACAAGGGCAACACCGGCATATTGGTGTTTGTCTGCCGTTTGAACAAGATGGTACATCTTGCTCCGGTGCGTGACAAGGTCTCCGGGAAACAAGCTGCACAGCTGTTCCTAGATAGCGTGTTTCGCTATCATGGTCTGCCAGAGACCATAGTCTCGGACAGAGACCCGCGTTTCACGGGTGCGTTCTGGGACACCCTGTTCCAATTGTTGGGAACTAAGTTGACGATGTCAACTGCAGACCATCCGCAGACGGATGGTCAGACGGAGCGTGTCAACCGCGTGCTCGAAGATACCCTGTGCAGTATCTGTGCGGAAGCACCTCGGTCCTGGTCGGACCAGCTTCCTATGGTTGAGTTTGCACTCAACAATGCGGTACACGCATCAACGGGGTTTACCCCGTTCTACTTGAATGGGTTACGACACCCCCAGGTGCCGCTAACGTTGCGGGGAGGCACCGAGGCTTCCATCGCAAGTGGGGGAGAGGCTCGGAAAGCCTTTTCCTCCCAGGTCTCAGAGATTGAGCCCGAGTCTTTAAAAAGACAGTTGTCGTCGTTTATAGACGACAGGCTGACGTTGATCAGCCGGGTTAGAGATGCGATGTCATCGGCCCAAGATAGACAAAAGGAGTACTCAGACAAACATGCAAGAGAAAACTTAAGTGTTTTTAATGTGGGTGAATTGGTGTTATTAGACACTAAGAACTTACCGCTAAAGGTGGTTAGCTCTGTAGAGAGCAACAAATTGAAGCACCGCTTCATTGGACCCTTCGCGGTCCTGGCCAGACATGGCGCGGCGTATACCATTGACCTCCCAAAATCAATGGAGACGCACCCGACGTTCTACGTGGGGCGTCTTAAGCGGTATCACGATCCGCTGGGTCTTCCTTCTCGGACGGAGGAAGACTAAGGTGAGAACTCACCTCCTCGAAACGAGGCTGAGCTCTCTGGACAACCGGAGTTGCCGGTGTCGAAGCCTGCGAATGATATACAGGCTGGTACCCACGCGAGTCATACGAAGGGTATGACGGTACCGAATGGGAAGAGCTCGGGTAAGAGCTATACCCATAAGCCGAGTGGTACGAGTACCCCTGCGGCTCATAAGAGGGCATCCGACCATGCACCTCATGGCTTAGAACGTCTAAGCCTCGACTGAGCTCCTTCACGGCAGCAGCCGGAGCTCGGCGGTCAACACGCCCATGGAGCTCTCGAATCGCACGACCAAGAGCGTCCAAGTCTTGGCGAAGGACCTCAAGGGTCCCCGGCTTGCCAGCCTGAGAGGCAGCCTGACCACCAGGTCCAAGCCCAAGAGCTATCTCGATCGCATAGACGCGATCTCGAAGTTGACGGACCTCGTCACTTAATAGGGACCCCACAGAGTCCCGACCCGAAGATGAGGGTCCAGAAGGATACGGCTGAGAAGGAGCCGCGTACTCAAACGCGTGCGAGAGCTCCTCCTGCCCTCCTTGACCGGAACGGCGAGCTCCACTATCATGTGGAGCGGGTCGTCCAGGAGCGGCGGCGCTCTGGGAAGCGCCAGCTGCTTGTGAAGTGGCGGGGTTACCCCTCGTCACAGAACTCGTGGGAGCCGGAAGACCGGCTCCGGGTTGACAGCCCGAAGGCTGTTGAGATTTGGGATCAACAGCCGGGGCGTAAGTAGTCCGCGGCTTTTTAGCCGCCTTACGGTGTACGGTCCCTGGGTTGACGGAACCGTACCCGCGCTCATCTTGAGCGCTGGACTTAGACTGCTGTCTAAGTCCCTCCATGACGGAGTGGAGTTGCCGCTTAGCGATTAAGTGGGCAAACTCAATACGAAGATCGCGCTGGTCCAAGACATAGGACAGCAGGCGATCTTCCCGGAGTTCTTTCAACTCCTGAACTGTAAAGTTCTTTAGAGAAACCCATCTCCAGAACAGGTCTTCTGCCTGGGTCTGGGTTGTGGTGTTCTCGGGCTGTACCCAAGGGTACCCCCACATGGGGAAGAGCCCACCACGGTCTTCCGGTTTCTTCGGGAGACTAGTGAATTCCTTGAGAGGAATTCGGTGTGGTGCAAGTAGCACACACCTAGCGGCCTCAATGTCGTTGACAAAGAGTGGTTCGACTTGAACCAAGGCACGCTCATAGGCGCCACGCGAAGTGCGCCCATGGTTTAGACCACGAGGGGCCTTGAGGTGCTCCAAGAACATTGGAGACCCGGACCCCGCATCCGGTGGATAGTATCCGCGAGGATACACCGGCGTGGGAGGCGTAGGAGTGCCTTGCAGTTGAGCAGCATGATAGCGCTCCTGCTGCTCATCGAGATCATTAGAGATCTCTCGGGGCTCAGAGACAGCCCCCTCCTCTTCCTCCTCGTCTGAGGAGTCGAACAGGGATTTAAATCCCTTAGCGATTGAAGGCTCTGACGTAGGAGAGCCAGGGGCTGCGCGCTTCTTAGCAGCAGCGGCACACTCACCAGCCCGTTTTGGAGAAGCTGCTTTCGCAGCTTGGGCTCGAGCCTTACCTTCGGTTAAGGTAAGGTTCTTGGCAGGCGAGCTCGTCGAAGCTGCCTTTGCCTCGGATGATTCAGCATCATCAGCAGGAGCGTCCTGCGAAGGAGCATCCTGTGTAGGAGCATCCTGTGAGGATGCATCCTGAGAAGAAGGTGGATCCTTAGCGGATCCAGGAGAGTCCCCGTCGGACTCTGATCCCGTGATAATAGGAATGTGAAATTCCGGGGACTCAGATCCGGGACTGTGGTCCCGATAGGCGAACCGAGGGTTCGGCCTATCGTCGGGCGACAAGGAGCGCGAGCGACTGCGTTGCGGGCTCCCTCCTTGTCTGGCAGCAGCAGCGGTGCGCTTGGTGGCTGCCTCGGAAGCCGCCTTGCGGACTTCCTTTCGCGGAGCGGCCTTGTCTTTCGACTTGGCCTTAGCAGTCTTCGACCTCGCGGTCTTTGACTTAGAAGGCGCCGAAGCGCCGCGGGTGCTTGCCTTCTTAGGCATCTTGAAGGAGGTTGACGTGGAAACCTCCGGGTGTCTTGCGTGCTTGAAAAGGCTGAATGAAAGCCTTAAGCCACAACCGTGGCTCGTCGATGGGTATCGACAAAGGACAGGAAAGGGAGCGGAGCTCTCTTCCTAGCTCCTCATTGGTTGGGGGGTGTTTCCAACCTAAGTGGGGGAGGATGTAACGGGGTTACATGAAAGGGGTACCCCAGAAAGGGTACCGCCTTTAGAAGTAGATATACTTCTGTGAGTATTTGTTTTAATACTCTGATGGAGTGGTGTGGGCCACACTGTGGTGTGAGCCACACCACTGCCACGTAGGTTTGGTGGCTGAGGGCCAACCAATAGTTTTAAACCTACCTTTTATATGCATAATTAGCTTAAAGTATAGTTAATTAGGAGTTTGTATTACAGGCCAAATGAACCTAATTAACTATAAATAAATCAGTCTTAAACTTACTCCAAACTAGCTATTAAGTCCCCTAAGACCAGGACTTGTGTACATGTACTGCAGATCGGCATCGCCCAGTGCAATGCTAGCACCATTAACGTTGCAATGATGTTTGTCATAGTTGAACCGTTGGTCTGATCGAGCTGCAAATTCGCGGAGTCCACGTTCCGGTAGAGGCGACATCACTGAAGAAAACGCTAGCCAAATTGGCAATGAGAATAATGATCGAAGTGCGCATGACTGGAGTTGAGACTTCATGGGTTTTTGCTTGTCGTGGTGACATACCTTACCTCGAGATACTTTTTCTTTTGGTGAGAATCTTTACATCTGCCAGGTCTTCAGCATCGTACGATTTTAGAAACTCCATTTTTTTGCCAATAGGGTCGTAGTCGATTTAAGTGGAAATCCGAAGCACTACACAGTAGTATTACAATAGCACTTGTTGTTTACCAAATACCCTAAATCAGCGATCAAAACCAACAAACCAAACCAAAAAAGTGAACTGTAGTTCTGCCATTCAGTTTTGTTTCTTACGTACTCAAATAAACCTCTGCCTACCCCTCTTTCATTGTCATCCCTGGCGGTGAGCACTACACCTAGCGCATTCGCTTCTCATTGCTCACCACTGGTACGACGAGTGTTTTCAGGGTATGGCATGTTCTAAACGGAGCTGTTGACACTGCGAGGTTTCTTACACTCGCCTTCCAATGCCATTCTCCCTGCGCCACGCCGCGTTGTACGCCGCAATCTTCTCTCTCTTGCTTGCCTTTATTCCCGCGTTGACGATGGCTTGCCACGCTTTGAGCTGATCTTCTGAGAGCCTCACGGTACCCTGAGAAATACCAGAGAAAGAAAGCCCCCAACTTCTAGCCAAGGCTTTAAGCTGGTCCGTGTTTCCTCCGCGTTCCTCATCGAGGTCATCGGAGTCATCGGAGTCAGGGTCGACAGGCTTTTCGTTTCTCCTCAGAAGTCGCTGACTCGGGCCACCGCCCACCACTGTTGAGATCTTGGCCTGGTTGGAATCCATGGTCACAGTGATGGCCTCGCTTGCGAAGAGGAAGGACGCCGCGGCAACCACCAAAACTTGTGAGAGACGCATGGATTCGTTCGTAGTTGGGCTTGAAGACTTGAGTACAGGAAAGAAAATTGCAAAGTGAGGATCGAGACAGGAAAGTATTAAATATGACGCCGCAGAATACGTACCAACGTATACTGTAGGGTAGGTTGTTGTACTATCTGTAGCCTCAACGTCAATACGACAAAACATCGCTGTCCTTGTATATTAATATAATAAAGGCTGTGATTATCGCTCATTACAGTAGCCTGCGATACTGGTTTTCAAAGCCTACGATTCTTGCTCACTGTCCTTGTACACATATTCAAAGCCTTGGATTCGTCTGTACCAGCGCGCAAAACAGCACTCATACCGGCACGCCACGTATGCGATAAGCACAACCAGTTGTTTGCACAGATATGGGCTGTGTCACATTGTCAATTATTAATAATAGCACAATATTTGGCCAAGTTTTTAACATGTGTGCACATTCCCTAAACTTGCAAAATGTAATGGTGTCGACTGTACTGATTAGATATCATCAGCACCATTGGGTAGGTTATGTTGCTGAATGAGGATCTTACATTGCTAGTACAAGGACTCATCACTAGATGACATGGTAAGTAAACTAAATCGGCATGAACACAGGGCAGTACGTGGAGGATACAAGGAAAGCACCAAAACGAGGAAGATGCAGTGTACACGAAGGCGGCAGCCCTACCGGCTACGTGGTGTGGTAAGGCACTTAAGTAAGGAGTTTAGTGGAGTACGCTTGCTGAAGAACGACTACAATGTGGGGTTATGCTTGTATGGAGATATCAATAGTCATAGATGCAAGACGCACCAAACCTTCGATGACCACCATGTGCGGCGTGAATGACTGACGCATGGATGTGGGATGCGTTTGCCAGGCAGATAAAATGGAGAAGGATTCTTTATCGACTCAATAATTCAAATATTGGAGACACTGCTTTTAATGACTTCATGCAAACATGAAAATCGATCAAGTAAGTCAGTCATATACTGCAAAAAGTTTGAAATTCACCCGAATAACATGTACTTAAGCATTGTTGTTCTGTAAACTGCCATTGTGTCAGCAATGCACTAACTTTCAAGAGGAAGCCATCACTACTCCTCTCACCCCTTAAGCCTACCTCGCTCGGCTTTGCGATCAGCTTATCCAGAAGTTTTCTATCTTTGCAATATCCTGAGAGGGTTCGCTCTCTGCGTAGACAACTTTCACCTCGGGAGAGCACAGCAACTAGTACAACATCCGTATTCGTAATGTCGAGGACGCTTGTCGTGGAGCTCTACCTCGTAACCCGAGCCACCCCCGTTTCTCCATGCAAATACGCCCATCCGTTCAAACCACGAAGACTCCACAGCTTACACTCTCTGGCTACTATGGTCCTGCCATCACTAATATTTTCCATCGAGGAAAACATTTTTATTTCTATCTTTGCGTCGCCTCCAGTCATCCACTGTAGGTCGAAGTACTTGTTTGCTGCCGACAGCTTTTCGTGGATGTGGATATAAACACACCGCTAATAAGACTGTGAATGGTTGACAGTCTCGAGTTATCACACGGAATTCGTTGTCAAGTGGATCATACACCATCTGAAGTAGAGATACGTGTTATCCCTAATTTATAAACACCGTTTCATTCACAGCTAACCATGCTGACCTGATTTCTCCAGCTTTCATCGTGGGTTTGAAATGTTAAGGTTCATCGGAAATTTATTTGGTAATTTACTTGCACATCCCTGACATTTTCACGCATGTACTATCTAGTACTGCTTTGCATCACCATCACATTGATTACCAATAGTGCACATCCCTGACATTTTCACATAGTATTTTCTAGTACTGCTTTGCGTCACCATCAAATTGATGACCAATAGTGCACATCCTTGATATTTTCACGCATGTATTTTCTAGTACTGCTTTGCGTCACCATCAAATTGATGACCAATAGTGCAGATTTACCTCTTTGAAGTGACTCTAAATCTCTATCCGACTCGTTAAATGCAAAATTCACCTGAGTGGAAGGCATTACACTCCTTAAACTGAGGGCGATGTTTTATGGAACCTATCAGAATGGGAGGGAATACGTAATTTATAGCGTTTTATGCTACGAATTGTGGTCACAGCCTGGCGAGCCATATATCCACCGGATATCGGTACGAAAAATATATAATATTCGGTACTTGGTACCAAAATGAACAAATTTGGTACCGGAAAGGCGTTTTAGCCTTTTTCCACATTAGGAGTTAGGGTTACGAGGAGGGGTGAAAACTAACCCGCTCGGCAAGCCAAAATAATGCCTGCGGTGTGCGGAGCGCGGAGCAAGTGAAGAAGTTGGGTTAATTACAATGACACCAGGACTTTGGTATGATCAAAGTCGTAACAAAACCCAACAATTCGACCAAACGCAGCTCTGAAGTCCAAGAGTAGATCAAATAAGGTAGTTACTGATGGGAGGAGGTACATCGTTTACGTACTTGCTGTGGGGTTTTAGGGCTGTCGTGTCATTTTGAGTTTTACAGAATAGAGATCGGATTATAATGTCAAACATACCAAGGCATCCGCTAACGTTTGATGCATTTCTGACGCGTGGCGGCGCTGCTGATCGGTTTAATTCAGTTTCGCTCCAAGACCACGTACTACACAGTTAGAGTTGGCGAGGATGATGCCTGGTTAAGCTAACAGATATTTGTTGCGATGGTAGCGCTCAGGATTGCAAGCATTCGCGGAGTACGAAGATGTTGCGCAGAATGTTTACGTTAGTAGATCAAGAAACCATCTAGATAAGGTAAGCGCAACACATTTTTGCAATTAAAGCACAAATACTAATGATAGGATTAAGCATGAACTACCATTTTGCTGATGTGAATGTAGGGTAGAAGCGAGTGAGACTTACGGTGATGATTGCGAGAACCGTGCGGTATGTAGTGTCTATCAAAACCTCGATGTTGGGGGTTTTAAATTTTGTGTACACTAGACACAGACGGAGTGCGTTCGAGGGCGCTTCATCACGGAAAAGAAGTGTGGAAACCAACTGATGCAGGACAGTGTTCATGCGTCACGCGTCACGCGTCCTCATGAACGTTGATTGTAAAGGAATTGGGCTTACCGAAACAAGACAATTGAAATTAACGAGCTCGTCGCGAAGTACGTTGGTGAAGCAGCGGCACGCCAATACATCCCAGTGTTTAAAGGGATTGGAGGTAAAGATGAGGACCCCGATCGAAAGCAGCCTCGCCTTCCGGCCCAAGCTTCAAAGTTCTCGGACGCAATGAAGATGCTCCACTAAGAGCTTTCCTTCCTTGTGCGCATGCACGATCGGAACTACGTACCAATCGTGTACTCGTTCACGAAATCGGAAAGGGCGGACGCGAACAAGATCCTTATCAAGACTACACATCTGCTGCGATTGCCAAGGTTACGAATAAACACCCAAGGACCATCCCGTGCAGCATGATTGTAGCGTTGGAGGAGAGTACCAAGCTTAAGATGTTCGACGCTACTAGAATAGCGGTCATGCCCGAGCGTCGGTGGTCGAGCTTCATCCTGGTTGGTGTATCCTCTTTCGTGAAGATTTGATTCACTGTGGCGTGGGCTACTCCAAGGTCAACTTTCGCCTGCACTGCTACGTAACCATCGAAGGTGTCAGGTTCGTCCCGGATATAGTTGCTGGTGTCAATGAACGCGAGTTTACGTGCGAACACTGCGGACATCAAGAAGCGACGTCGGCGAGAATTTGTCAGCACCGGTTCTACTGCTCAAGAAACCCCGAAAGCCACGTGCGCATCCGCAAGAATCGACCCAAGGAAGCGCTGCGCAAGTGGCTTCGGTGCAGCAAGACATACAGCGCTGGAGGATATCGCAACCACCGCAAGAAACCCACCCTGTATGCCAACGCAGGATACTACTGAGCTATAGGCATGGGTAGGTTCGAATACAGGTAACGAAATACAACAACGAGGTCTTCGAAACCAATGTGTACTATCGTAAAGAATACTGAAGAGGTTAAGAGTGCTTTGTCATGATTACGAGTATCTACAGTAATTGAAGACTACACTATAACCGAAAAAAGGAGCAGTAGAAAATGCAGTCACACGAGGAAACCTGTTTGTCCGGCGTTGTCGCCTAAATAGTAAGGTCTTGAGGAATCACGTAAACCCCGTGTGGTGGCGCACGAGATTGATTGTGGGCGATATCTTCCAGGAGGATGACGTAGTGCGAAGCATGGTCTCCAATCACACCTACGAAAGTTAGAATGTTCGGATGAGATGTTAGGAAAGCTCCGTTGAGCTCGCGGTTGTGTCTCTCGAGCGGGTTGTTCGTTCGGTTGACAAGCATCTGCTGAATACCATGAGCTTCCACAGATGCGGCTTGTACGTCTCCAACCACGTCTTATGGAAGTATGCCCAGAAATTGACCCATTTCGCATGAGAATACTCCGTTCCGCGCTCATTCAGCGCGCTTTTGACTTCCCAATCACGTAGTTAATTCCGTGGGGATCGATGCGGTCACGGGGAATCACAGTAAGAGAGTCGACGAAGCCACGCAGCATCATCCCAGTAATCTTTTCCGCAGGTATGTGGAGTATCTGCATCTTGCGACGTACTGCCTGCTTGAAATGAAAGAGACAGCCTATATTGTTGGCTTCAGGAAACTGACCTTCCACTGCAATGATGAGGCCTCTCTCGAAGTCGCACGACATGGTTCCCACGTCTATCGTCATTCCGATTGTCGTCTGGCGAGGAGAACAGTGCTGGCGAGTCATGCTTCGATAGCTACGCTTTCGACAGCTTCTGTAGTGATGAATTGGAGAGAAACAGCTGGTCAGGCTGACCAGGACCCTTGCGAGAGCCAGGATGATGAGGATCCGACCGCTGCAAAGCCTTATGATACGAACCCTGACCTTACATAGCCTATTTAGCATATCGACGACGTACGGATCACTGAGAGAAGAAAGTTCTTCAGCTCAGACCAACCCCAAAGACGTACGGCTTGCTTTGCGCTTTGGGGTAAGCGATGGAAAGCGCTTCCTCCTGTACTGCAAGACAGCTAAGTACGGCAAATGTATGCTAGTCGCAAAACCAACTACAACTGTGTTTCCGTCCGTTGTATGCCGCTACGAGTGTGGTAGGTCGACTCAACTTTTCCGCGCGCTGTTATAGACGCGTTTCTTCAAGGAGAGCTGGCTCCTGGACGCGACTTGGCCCCGCGTTTCAATGCGTTGTGCGTTGCTGCTCGTGTATGTAAAATTAATATCAAGGCTTTGAGGTCGTGGATACAACCTCGTGGTTACAATGTTGCACAAGAACTACATCAAGGGCGGTCACGGCGCACGTGTTCTTGATGAATTGCAAGTGATGCTTCCAGAACGACGCGAACACAATTGGCAAGGTCAGCATAGGCACAGGTGGTACAAGGGCCGGCAAAGGAACCGATGAAGTATGACCTATGCACGTCTTAATCACGCATGGCTCGGACGTTGTATGAATTTCACGAATAAAGGCCGGCAATAGACAAGGATTTAAACAACAATACACAGACAGATTGATCACCAGTAGATACTCGTCTCAGTGTGGTTCACATAGTTATTCGCAAGCGCCAGCATCGCCACTTTGGAAACGACACCTGTCTGGATCACCGAGTGAGCGAGCGCTGCGAAGACGTGTGGAGCCCAAGTGTTAGTTAGACCCGGCAAATTTCTCTTGAAGAACCCCGTGATTAGCTCCCGTCTTGGTCACAGTCTGATGTAAAACGCACCTGAAAAGGCAGGGAGAGTGCTGCCCAACCTGTTCAAGTCGGACAATAAGATACATTACTTGTGTGTTGTTCTATCTTACTTTTCGTGATATTAACTTCGAGATGCGAAAATGTATTATAGGTTCGACATTGGTCAACAACACGCAAACGGAAATATGGATTGGAGCAGGACAAAATTCCTACGTCGCCCTACTTTTCTTTGTTTGCCTGTCGTCCGCTGCTACTAAGTGTTGGAAAATAGAAGCACGTAATGTATCTGAGCCACGACTACCGAAGTTTCCTTGTGTCCATTCTGTAGAATATCGCGAATACACCGGGGAGCCTTTCTTGCATGGAACAACTCCACAATTGTCTTCCCGATTTTCTCCATGTAGTGTAACACATTCTGCCAACAATCCACGGGTGTGGACCGATGTGGCTTTGTGATAAAAACCTTGCATATCCACGGAATGGTAGTAAATGTGGTGCTTGAAGCTTGTGGTCATGTCCGAGACACCATCGGAGCACTTCCAATACGTAGCCAGAGTCGTGTGCACCTGGCATTAATCGATATGGTATAAATAAGTTTCGCCAGGTTCAAGCGCATTTTTAATTATCACAAAGCTCCTGTGATTTTTTCCAGACAATGGCACAAACACAAGTGGGTACAGCCCCATTTGATTTAGCTGACATGTACCATTGAGCCGTTCAGATTGCTTCTCTGCATGTTTTTCAGTCCACGCTAGTTTCATTTGATTAAATAAAGTTGTTGCACACATAAACACCAAACTACTCGCACGTGTTATGAAACGGTGAATATAGCACCATTGCTGTCTCTGTGAAATATTTTCCAGGTAAAGTAGAATTCAAGTCATCCGCAAAATTTGCACTACAATCGAATCCTTTAGACCATTGAAGTACCATTTGTTCTTTAGGATATCACTTTCTGAGAAATTTTTCATGCATAGTTTCATTCACGTTGGCGTCTAGTTCAAATAGACTTCCATCAGAATCATTCGAGAAATCATTGTCACCAAACAATTCAAAATCACAACCGTTATAGTCGTCACCACCACAATTATTGTCACCATTAGGAATATTGTCATCGCCAACACCATTATTGTCCAAATATTCCTCACTGGAATATAATTTGATAAATACCCGACTCCTTTGGCTCTTAACAATTAGCTTATTTGCAACAAATTCGTCTAGGGTTTGCGCAAAACTAGCAATATCATTTACCCCACGCTCTTCTTTATCACGTAGACATCCCCTGTAAAAGTGAAGCGCCGTGTATTCGTAGGGCTCTTTTTCACGGTCGACCATCACCTTTCGCGCGAATCCGGTCGGATCGTGCCATATCTTCCAACTTATTCCAATATAATATCTTCCGGTCGCTAAGAGATCTAGGGCGTACACCTAGATGCAGAACAGCAACCTCAATCGTTTTCCATTCTGGATGTCCCTTCCAACGCATAAGAAGAGCAATTCGCTCTTTCTCACTCCTCTGCATTTTAGGAGTGCCATAGACCTCATTGATCCGAGCTTGTGTTCCGGTAATTTTGAGCCACTCAAACTAGGAATCAGATGGCTAGATTCAAACTTAATGAAGTGTTTCTGATCCAGTGATACGTTTTTAATCCGTAGGTATATAATTATTTTTACATACTACCAAATGAAATATTACGGCATGGCCACTACGATTACTGTACTGGAACAGCAATACACATTGCGCAGAGTACCTACACAGACCTTTTAGTACAGTGCACATGTTTGAGTCCAGCTCCATCGCTCCAGCATTCCTTCTAAGCCGCAAACAATTGCTACACCGGTGTGCATCCCTTTAGCATCCAACTACACATCATGAAGTCTGTTTCTACATAAAAATAGTTAGCGCCATGTAGCTCTGGGCCCTGAGACTAGTCCATATGTTGGTGGTGATACAGTCATACTGGCAACTGTCCAGAACCCGAGTCTTCAACGATACTCGTAACTCAGCAGCACTACGCGCAATATCGGCATGTAGCTATGTGGACCCAGGAACTTTCAAAATAATGTCACCCAAAGCATTTGTGATAAATCTAATGAACCCCGGTAGCCCCGAGTCTTCAACAATCGCCAGTGACCGCATACTTGTGCAACCCGCTTTGTAAAAAAACCATTTGCATAGCTTTGTTGGGCCTTTGATACAACACTGAGCTTTCGCTTCGATCCTTCTGGGATCAAGTCGTATGCGTTATCCAGCTGCCGCTTTGCCATTCTTGCTTTCTGCTCTTCTTTCTCTTGTCTTGCCTTTAGCAAGACGTCCATGTGATACTTCTACGTATTTTTACGGCAGTCGTTGAGTCATGCGAATAGGTCATCTTGCAACTGCACTTCGTGTAGTACGCCGATGCAGCTTCTGAAGTCAGCTTGGCTGCGGGTATGAGCGCGCATTGCTCGCGGGGAACCAGCAAAATGAACTGCCATTACTCAGGTTTGTGGGGACACCAGATTTTGAATGTTGTGCGGGGGTTTTGAATGCATTCAGGGAGCGGTTCAGCATGGGCTAAGAGACATTGTGCGTCTGCAGCAATTCAATGGCTTCTATTTCGTAAATGTCATGTTGGAATGATTGTCACGACAGGAATATTAGGTTAGAATGACGTCTACCGTCATTTTCACCTCGTCACCATCATTCCATTGTAAAATTTATGGTAGTAAACATAGATGTTTAGTCCTTAATTAATTGCGCAAGGCAAAACACCATGAACTCGAAGTACAATAGTCTTCATGTTGAAGTGCATTTTCTAGGCAGAAGTCAATGGGCTATTTCAAACACATGAACAAAGTCTGGTAGTCCTTCACTTCTCAATTGTCCTCCATAAACAAACTTCACCTCTCATGATGCAGTCACAACTACGTCGTTGCATGCAGTCTGCCAGTAGAAACATTATCCATGCACAGCAGCGTTCCATGAGCTTCAAGGTCCGCGTCGGAGCAGTCGAAGTGCCAAAAATTCCTGTCGCTGAGCGCCAACGCGTACAGCAAACGTGGGGTATATCTGGTAATGAAACATTGGAGAAGCTGCGTGTGGCTACCCCTGGACTCACGTACGTTTCGGTGGCACCTCCGGCATTTTTCGACGAGGTGGCTCAAGTTCAAGGTAGCAGCAGTGACCAACTTGTTGCTGTTGCCAGGGTCTCAAGTGACGCGCACGATCTGCTGGAACGCGTGGACGTTCTAACACGAGGCTCTAATCGTCTCCTAATTGGCTTCGATCCTCGTCCACCTCGTGGATGGCCAGTTGATAAGACCGTCGAACCTGGCAAGCACCTGCTGACTGAAATCTTCGTGCGTGAAGCTTCCGAGCTTCGTAACCTTGGCACTTTTGGTGGTGGTTCTCTCGTGGTGACTGACAATGAGCAAGGTAGTGTTCTCGTCAATAATCGACCGTATGGGAACCTCAAGCTGGCTGCATTCCGTGGTAGTCGAATGTTCGTGGTACAACAGGGGTTGGATGTTGGTAGGGTCTCCCTTTTCACAGGTAGAGGTGGTCAACTCTACTTGTCAACACCCGAGCTCATTGCCAAGGATCGAATTCGTGCAGCAGCAGCAGGACGATGGGGTGAATCCAAAATTGCTGTGCAGACTTCGAAGCTTGCATCACCAAGCCTTGGAGTAGCTGTGACTGGATCAGGAAATGTCCGCTTTGCATCCGTCTCGAATGAAGACGACTGTCAATGTGAGAAACAGACAATTGTCATTGCAGGAAGCGGTAGTGTCGACACTGGGGATATCGCGTCACCAAACGCTCGTGCGGTGATTCTGGGGTCAGGCTCCGCAACTTTGCAATCCACTGGGTCACTCACTGTCGGGAATATTGGTGCTGGTCGCGTAAATTACCTAGAACCTGGACCCGAAAACGTGCGAGGTAGTACCTCATCTCTCCGAGCTTTGACTGCAGCAGCTAAGGCCCAGCATGACGAAGATCGAGCAGCGATTGCAGCTGCAGTCACACCACCAACTCGAGAAAGCGCGTTCGATGACTCCGGCTACATTCTCAATCGCTGGTGGTGGGCACCTTGGTCCAGATGCCGCTTTCACGAATTTCACCGTCGACACATGAAACACAGCAAACGCTGGCGCGACGACTACGCCTATTAAGCTGGTGTGCATGTACGTGACTGGTTTGAGCCGTGAAGTGTAGAACCAATCCAAAGGATGGCAAAAATCTACATATTCACAGGTATCGTAACAGCACATTTGAGGGAGATCACCGGTCAAACTCGTAAAACATTAAACTGGGCTTACTTGTTACGTGTCTTTACGGTTCGTAACTGTGTATGAACGCACCGGCAAACCCTGATGATACACATCTAGGACATGCGTAGCTGGTAGTCGCCATTCTGCGTGATGTAGCGAACCCACGGCAGCGCTTGGTACCCGCTCTTTTCGATAATCTTGAGGTAGCGCACTTGGATACCCGAGACTGTAAAGTAGGGGATCTCAAACTTGACCTGAATCGGAGCTTTCCAGTCATCTGTGGCCTCGTGATTGTCCACACTGGGTAGACCAAAGTGCGCGCGCATGAGGTATTCGCGAGAACCGTTGAACTGCTTGATGGACCAGACAATGGCGTCACGGTCAGGCACGTATGTCACGGAGCCAATGCTGCACTTGAAGCTAGGCGAGTCGACATCAGGAGGCACCGGAATCACGATCTCCACATTGTTAGCGATACTACGACTCTTGAACTGCGACTTGGCCTTGACCATGTACTCAATACGCGACCGCGAGTGGGGTTCCACGACTGCTTCGACCCAAATCAGTGGCTTCACGTGAGTTGCCAAACGATACGTCATGAGGTCAAACTCTCCATCAGGCGGGATGAACGAAATCGTACGGTCCGACTCAAAGCGCGCAAGCCGCACACACTGGTGGAATTTAATGTCCTCCATCTCAACCGCTTTGCCTTTGCTAGAAGACCGACCTGTAGCTTCAAACAGTGCTTTGTCATTGAGACCCAACTTGAGTTCGGGCATACCGGACAAAAAGCTTTTCATCTTGACTGCACCGATAATCTCCGAGTGCAACACAGTTCCATTGCTGGAGACCAACAAATTGAGCTTCTCGACAACATCCAGAAAGATCTCGTTCTTGCGATGTTTGATACCTTCACTACGCCATGACACGGCATTGGTAAGTGCAGTAGGAGGGCGTGGTGCTGCCTCCAATCTATGGCCCTCTTGAGTGATATACTCGCGTAGAATGCGAGCCTCCGTCGTCTGTGGGTAGCCATGGTCCATAGTTTCGTCCAGCAACTCAAAGATGATGACGAAATTGTCTCGGATGCTCTCTTCCTCTAGTTCCCCAAAGTAATCTCGGAATACTTGACAAATGCGCGTGAGGTACATGAGCATGAGCGCTACGTTCGAGTTCACCTTGGTTACTGTCATGAGATACAGGTTATTGTGCTATAGAGGGTATCCATATAAAGAGTGAGTATACATGTATACATCATAGTATCAATTTCCACGGGTTCTACCTTGAGATAGACGAATGTATAGCCATCTTCAGTGAAGACTGGGCGCTGCTCTGAGTCGTCCTTGTCCTGCACGTAGCGCGTAAACTTGGCCGACGCAGACATGGGAATGTCCCCGCGGTAATTACGCGAGATAATGACCTTACCCTTCAGGTCGGTGATGAACACGGCTGACAGCACCATGACGGAGTTTCCTTCCTCTGCTTACGTCCGGCGCGGATTGAGGACTGCCGCGTGGTATCTAGTCACGCGGTCTATGATTGGTTCAAAAGAAACAAGTTGCACCAATCAGATGAGGCCATTCCAAGTCGAAGTAGCAACCTGTCATTAATGATTCAAGCAACCCTTTTAACACGATAACAACTCATTGACACATTTAAATATGTACATATAGTTATTTTCAATTGATATTGTATGTTATGATAACGCTAGTGTTTATCAGGTTTCAAGGACTCATTCCACACTCGAAAGCTGATGGCAGATAGCGTGACTATCGGGGATTCGGTCGCTGTGCGCACGGTACGTGACGTCGAGCAGGGCATCTACGAGTATCTAGAAGAGCATCACCCTCTGTCTTCATCTCCTGAACGTACTTTCACCGTACCTGTACGCTTAAGTGGCTGGTTATGGCGTCGTGAAGGGCTCTTCCGTCGCTATTACCGGCGTTTCTGCGTGTTCAAGGCACAACAAGCGACGCTCTTCATCTTCGCAGACGACGATACCGTGAATGGGAAGCTTCTACGCCGATTGGTGCTGACCAAGGTGGCTCTTATAAGTCGTACGGACCGGACTTTCGTGGTACAGGGCTATCTACAGGACCGAGAGCTGCACAAGAAGGCGTCGGACACGATGGCCAGACGCACGAGCAGCTTGAGGCGATGTATGCTGCCTGGAGATAGCCAGAGGTTCTACATGCCTGAGGAAGAGAGACTCAAGGCTGTGTCGCCCAAAGCCTGCAGTGTCTGGACGCACTGCTTCAAATATCACATGAAGAGCTACGCACTGCGTAGAGAGAAAGAAGAGACAACGGAAACTGTGAGTAAGGAGGAGTTCGAGGCGGAAATGGATCCAGATTTTGTGTTTCAAGATGCTACGAAGAGCAAACGGCGATATTCAATGCCTGGAAGCAGCTTTCGGAGCGGTGCTAGTGCCAGTGGGTTGTTTTCAGCTTCGAGAGCAAGAAGCAAGACTAGAGGAAAGGTGGTGGTCAGGAGGAGAGAGAGTGTGGAGCGGAGGGACAGTGAAGCACCCAAGTCAGCGCCACATGTTCAGTTTGACCAGGATTATGAAGGGAAGATGCGGAATATAGCTGCATACAAACCGACGGCTGCAAAAGATGGAGATTTAGCGTCCAGAGTGGTCACGGAGATCTCGCAAAGTCAGGATGCAGAGCTTTTGGAGGTGGAGAATCCTGTGTCGATGTCGGATCTTCCGGGAATTGCGTCCATTTGGGAAGATGAAGAGCTACTCTCGCATCAAATCGACTTTGATACGATTGTTAAAGAGGAGAAGTTAGCTGCTGGTGCATTTGGTGAAGTATGGCGTGCAATGCATCGATCGCAGGAGGTTGTGGTTAAGAGCTTATGTGAAGACGTTATAACTGGTGCCAAATCGCCCTCGTCGTCTAGTACGGGTGATGTCACTGCAGTCTATCGCCGACGGCGCGCCATTCTGGAATTTGTCGAAGAAATTCGCATCATGTCGCGTCTGGAGCATAACCGTATCGTAGAGTTTCGTGGTGTAGCGCTGAGTGCGGAGCATGATCTACTACTTGTTATGGAATACTTGCCCCGAGGAGACCTGCGAACGTTTCTTGGTGCCGTAAAGCGGAAATGTGACAGTTCTGTAGGCGCTTCTAGTCGCGACCAATTCCAAAGTATATGGACGTGGACGAAATCACAATGGCGGATTGCGATCGACATTATCGAGGGACTTGTATATTTACACTCGTTGAATCCACCTCTGATGCACGGAGATGTGAAGTCCGCGAATGTTTTGTTGCGCAGCAACCTTCGAGCAAAGCTGACGGACTTTGGCCTCTCCCAATACCTCCTGTACACCGACGATGAAGTTACGCACACACAGGAAACAGGAGGCAATGAAAACGCGAAAACTGGTAGCTCTTCGTCTCAATATGGTTCACGTGCTCGTGGCACAGGACGTTGGATGGCTCCAGAGTTGCTGACATGTGGAGCGCAATCTTCAATGGCATCTGATGTATATGCTTTCGGTATTGTTTTGTCAGAAATTGACACGTGTGAGATGCCGTTCTACGAGCGAGAGAAGTTGGTAGCGCGATCCAGGGCTTCGTGTGCAGCAAGTGCAGGTGAAGGTAGCAGTGAAGACGGCGATTCCCGATTGATTTCAGACAGCGCAATAGTGCACAAGATCGTGACCGAGGGATGGAAACCAACATTCCGCGTGACGTGTCCGGAGGCAATCAGGAAACTTGCGCATGAGTGCATTTCAGCAGACCCAAAATTACGCCCCACGTCGCTAGCAGTAGCTCACCGACTTCGCAAAGCTGCCATCAAGCGCGAGCGACCCGAGGTTCTAGCTGCCCAAGCCAAGGTCACTACGTCACTCCGTATTCGTTAAACATATCCGTGTGGTTATGTATTTAAGGTGATATATAGTTGCAACATTAGAATTGAATCCACACACACAATGGACAGTCATGTTATAGTTGAAGTGCCAGGAAAACTCATGTGGAGACCTTAGTACCGGTACGCTCGCTTTGGAGCCAAAAGAGCGGTACAGTTCCTGCGAAACTCCTAGTGTACCAGTATATTGGTACGATTGCTTGGAGTGTACCAGTACGCTCGCTTTGGACCACACTCATAGGATCTCTATCATTCGTGGTTCTGCCGTCTCAAGCGCAAGAAAGACACTACACCAGCCATGGCGACGGAGGCGGAACTGACTGCGCAGATTGCAGCAGCAGGAGACAAGGTGCGCGACCTGAAGGCGGCCAAGGACGCCAGCAAGGCTGACGAGATCAAGGAGGCTGTGGCGCAGCTCCTGGCGCTCAAGGCGCAGTTCAAGGACGTGACGGGCAAGGACTTTGGCCCGCCGCCCAAGGCCAAGAAGAGAAGAAGCCACAGACTGAGCAGCAGCCCAAGGATCCCGCTAAGAAGTCCAAGAAGGAACTCAATAAGGAGCGCAAGAAAGCCCCAAGCTCGCGCTCAAGGCCGGCGTGGCGACGAGTCTCCTGCCGCTGCAGCAGCTCATGCAGCCCCCGCTGCTGCCCCAGTGGCTGCTGCTCCTGGAGACAAGAAGGCTCTGAAGAAGGCTACACGCCGGTATTGAACTGCCCACACCCTCAGCTGAAGATGATGGAGTCATTATCTTCTCGAGCGCAGGCCAACTGCCCGTGCCAGTTACGTCGTCGCGCAGCTTGTCAAGTACGCGCCGGGTTTCCGTAATTTCGGTCGTGACGCTGCTGCCTCTGCTGTGGTTCCTACGCTAACGCTGGCGGACGGCCGCATCGTGTCGGGCGACTTTGCTATTGCGCGCTACTTGGCACGCACCAAACCGAGCGGGGGCTTGTACGGCGTGGCCGCCAAGGATGCTGCGGCCACGGAGGCTGCTCTACCGCCCTCGCAGATTGATGCGTGGCTCGACTTTGCTCTCGTTCGTCTTGGTGCTAACTTAGAGGACGACGGTGGGCTGCAGATCCTGGACCGTGTGCTCAAGACGCAGACCTTCATTGTGGCCACGCTCTGTCGCTTGCTGACATCGGCGTGTGGGCGCAGGTTGCTCCGCTGCAGAAGAAACTGG
>VOQZ01000211.1:0-11551 GCA_008079305.1 Phytophthora palmivora | reverse complement strand
ATCATCATCACTTCTGAATTTCCATTCTTCCCCTCAAGTGACTTCCCTCGCCTCGGCGCTCCTCGCCTCAAGCTACGGCAGTCCTCCCCTCGCTCAAGACAACCTCTGTGACGACCTTCTTCAGGTTATGAGCCCAAGCACGATGTCATCTGTCCAAGATACCAAGATCTCCATCGACAAGTTCAACGGCGAGAACTACTACGCCACGTGGAACCGTTACATGCGTGGCGTGTTCCTGACCAGTCGGTGTGGAATGTGGTGAACCGCGAGACGACGCCCAGTTCACGGACTCCCAGGGCCAAGGACGAGTATGTCAAGTCGATCAACGTCGCCTTCGGTCTGATGCTCCTCCACATGGACGCGGACTACCATCATGTGGTCGACGACTACGAGGAAGCCTGGGTCGCGTGGGCGCGCTTGCGTACCCTTTACGGTGGATCGCAGAAGGCTGGACGCATCTATCTCAAGCGTCAGCTCTTCAGCATGGAGATGGCAGAAGGCGGAAACATCCTTCACCATTGCAACGAGGTCCTCAACATCAGCGCGAAGCTTAGCAGTATTGGCGCCAAGATGGAGGACGATGAATGTGGCGATCTGCTTGCTGCGCTCTGCCCAAGAGCTACGAGAACGTCGTGCTCAACATGGAGATGAGCAATGCAGAGCTGCGGACGCAAGATGTTTGAAGGTGCTCACGAATGAGCATATCAAGCGACAAGGCGAGAAGACTGCGGCGGTGAAAATCGGGAAGCAGCGAGGCCTTCAACGCCGAGCGTCAAACTCGCCGGTGACTACTGCGGAAAATTGGGGCACTGATCGACAAGTGCTGGACCAAGCAGAAAGAAGAAAATCGAGGAGCACGACGCGGCCGAGGTGGTCGCGGTGCCAGCAACGTTGAGTGGCGCGACGACGATGACGACTACATCGCGTTTGCGGTCTCCATGTCGACAGCGTGTGGAGTGTCGTCGGGCAAGAAGTTTCAAGGCTCATGGGCGATCGACAGTGGTGCAACCCACCACATCTGCAACGACAAGTCCAAGTTCATCGACATCAACTTGCGCGACGAAGGCGAACTCACAGTTGCCAACGGTTCAAACGGCCAAGATTTTGGGAGTTGGTACCGTTGTGCAACAAGTGATTCTGCCCAACCGGAGTGTGCGTGACGTCCGAATCGAAGATGCTCTCTACGTGCCGAGTATGAACAAGAACCTGCTGTCTTTGCCTCAGATCAACCGAGGTGGAGACTTCAAGGTGGTGTTTGACGGCTCCGAGATGCACATTGCGCGCAAGTCGTCGAGGAAGATCGTTGCTTCCGCGGACCTGATCGACGGACTCTACTGGCTACGGGTACCAAGGGTTCTGCCAATTCAACGACTACGGTCTCGATCAACAGCGTCGATCTTCATGCGCGGATGGGTCATGCTCCGAACGACGTGCTACGGAAGATGGTTTCGAGCGGCATGGTGACGGGCGCGAAAATGCCGACCTCGTCGAAGAACTCAAGTGGATGCCGCGATGTCAGCAAGGAAGATGGTCCAAAAACCCTTTCCGAGTAACCCGGACAAGCCCAAGTACAAGCCATTCGAGTTCCTGCACTTCGACCTTTGTGGCCCCATGGAAAAAGTCGCTTGGTGGCAGCAAGTATCTACTGCTGATCACTGACGAAGCCAGCGGCTGCATGACGGGATTCTGTTTGCGCGCCAAGTCGGAGAGTGAAGACTGTCTGCGCAAGTTCATCGCTAAAGTGGAGCGCCAATTCGATGCCAGGGTCAAGTTCGTGCGTCATGACGGTGCCAAGGAGTTCGCGACCAACTCGCTCAAGGCCTTTTACGACAATCATGGCATTGAAGTCCAGCCGACGGTTCGATATGCGCATCAGACGAATGCTACTGCGGAACGCGCCAACCGGACGATTGTGACTATCGGTCGCAGCATGCTTCACTTCGCACGTTTGGACAAGACGTTTTGGGCGGAAGCGGCGATGACGGCAATTTACATCAAGAATCGACTGCCGTCACCCAGGTCCCAGGGAAGACGCCATTTGAGATTGTGTACAAGAGGAAGCCCAACGTGAAGCATATGCGCGTTTTCGGGTGCAAGGCCTACGTCCTGACGCCGAAGGAGAAGCGACTCAAGTGGGACCCCAAGGCTCGCGAAGGAATTTTCATGGGCTATGAAGAGCGTTCGAAGGCGTATCGCGTTTATGACATCGAGGCGGGCCAGGTAGTGATTTCTCGCGATGTCACTTTCGACGAATCGACCTTCGACGACGCCAATGTTGTTGATGATGATGAAGATGTCGAAGATGCTGCGGATATCCTTGAAGACCTCGAGATTTCGAACGACCATGGAACGCGTGAGTTCAAGCAGGCGGGGAAACGCAAGGCTCGTTCTAACGCCGAGGATCGTGAACATGTTCGTCGACCGCGTCACAGTGCTGGATTAGAAGAAGCAAGCGCTCCGGACTCCGACCATCAAGAAGCCAAATCTGAAGACGATTATGATGATGACTCGACTCAGCCGATGTACTGGCGTGCGAGTGCGAATGCAGTGGAGACGAGTGACAGCGCCGAGCCGAAGACGTTCCTGTTGCAGGTGATCCAATACGATCCCGCGATGATTACGGCAGGATGTTTACGCCACCGATGATTAGACGAGTAGGATGATTGGACGAGTACAGAGTGTTGGTGATTGGATGCACCAAATGATTGGATGCAGGATAGGTAGAGAAGACAGTGTAAGCTCATATCAATCAATCACTTCTGAATTTCCATTCTTCCCCTCAAGTGACTTCCCTCGCCTCGGCCTCCTCGCCTCAAGCTACGGCAGTCCTCCCCTCGCTCAAGACAACCTCTGTGACGACCTTCTTCAGGTTATGAGCCCAAGCACGATGTCATCTGTCCAAGATACCAAGATCTCCATCGACAAGTTCAACGGCGAGAACTACGCCACGTGGAACCGTTACATGCGTGGCGTGTTCCTGACCAAGTCGGTGTGGAATGTGGTGAACCGCGAGACGACGCCCAAGTTCACGGACTCCAGGCCAAGGACGAGTATGTCAAGTCGAGCAACGTCGCCTTCGGTCTGATGCTCCTCCACATGGACGCGGACTACCATCATGTGGTCGACGACTACGAGGAAGCCTGGGTCGCGTGGGCGCGCTTGCGTACCCTTTACGGTGGATCGCAGAAGGCTGGACGCATCTATCTCAAGCGTCAGCTCTTCAGCATGGAGATGGCAGAAGGCGGAAACATCCTTCACCATTGCAACGAGGTCCTCAACATCAGCGCGAAGCTTAGCAGTATTGGCGCCAAGATGGAGGACGAGGATGTGGCGATCTGCTTGCTGCGCAGTCTGCCCAAGAGCTACGAGAACGTCGTGCTCAACATGGAGATGAGCAATGCAGAGCTGCGGACGCAAGATGTGGTGAAGGTGCTCACGAATGAGCATATCAAGCGACAAGGCGAGAAGACTGCGGCGGTGAAAATCGAGGAAGCAGCGAAGGCCTTCACACGCCGAGCGTCAAACTCGCCGGTGTGACTACTGCGGAAAATTGGGGCACCTGATCGACAAGTGCTGGACCAAGCAGAAAGAAGAAAATCGAGGAGCACGACGCGGCCGAGGTGGTCGCGGTGCCAGCAACGTTGAGTGGCGCGACGACGATGACGACTACATCGCGTTTGCGGTCTCCATGTCGACAGCGTGTGGAGTGTCGTCGGGCAAGAAGTTTCAAGGCTCATGGGCGATCGACAGTGGTGCAACCCACCACATCTGCAACGACAAGTCCAAGTTCATCGACATCAACTTGCGCGACGAAGGCGAACTCACAGTTGCCAACGGTCAAACGGCCAAGATTTTGGGAGTTGGTACCGTTGTGCAACAAGTGATTCTGCCAACCGGAGTGTGCGTGACGTCCGAATCGAAGATGCTCTCTACGTGCCGAGTATGAACAAGAACCTGCTGTCTGTGCCTCAGATCAACCGAGGTGGAGACTTCAAGGTGGTGTTTGACGGCTCCGAGATGCACATTGCGCGCAAGTCGTCGAGGAAGATCGTTGCTTCCGCGGACCTGATCGACGGACTCTACTGGCTACGGGTACCCAAGGGTTCTGCCAATTCAACGACTACGGTCTCGATCAACAGCGTCGATCTTCATGCGCGGATGGGTCATGCTCCGAACGACGTGCTACGGAAGATGGTTTCGAGCGGCATGGTGACGGGCGCGAAAATGCCGACCTCGTCGAAGAACTCAAGTGGATGCCGCGGATGTCAGCAAGGGAAGATGGTCCAAAACCCTTTCCGAGTAACCCGGACAAGCCCAAGTACAAGCCATTCGAGTTCCTGCCTCTTCGACCTTTGTGGCCCCATGGAGAAAGAGTCGCTTGGTGGCAGCAAGTATCTACTGCTGATCACTGACGAAGCCAGCGGCTGCATGACGGGATTCTGTTTGCGCGCCAAGTCGGAGAGTGAAGACTGTCTGCGCAAGTTCATCGCTAAAGTGGAGCGCCAATTCGATGCCAGGGTCAAGTTCGTGCGTCATGACGGTGCCAAGGAGTTCGCGACCAACTCGCTCAAGGCCTTTTACGACAATCATGGCATTGAAGTCCAGCCGACGGTTCGATATGCGCATCAGACGAATGCTACTGCGGAACGCGCCAACCGGACGATTGTGACTATCGGTCGCAGCATGCTTCACTTCACTTCGCACGTTTGGACAAGACGTTTTGGGCGGAAGCGGCGATGACGGCAATTTACATCAAGAATCGACTGCCGTCACCCAAGGTCCCAGGGAAGACGCCATTTGAGATTGTGTACAAGAGGAAGCCCAACGTGAAGCATATGCGCGTTTTCGGGTGCAAGGCCTACGTCCTGACGCCGAAGGAGAAGCGACTCAGTGGGACCCCAAGGCTCGCGAAGGAATTTCATGGCTATGAAGAGCGTTCGAAGGCGTATCGCGTTTATGACATCGAGGCGGGCCAGGTAGTGATTTCTCGCGATGTCACTTTCGACGAATCGACCTTCGACGACGCCAATGTTGTTGATGATGATGAAGATGTCGAAGATGCTGCGGATATCCTTGAAGACCTCGAGATTTCGAACGACCATGGAACGCGTGAGTTCAAGCAGCGGGGAAACGCAAGGCTCGTTCTAACGCCGAGGATCGTGAACATGTTCGTCGACCGCGTCACAGTGCTGGATTAGAAGAAGCAAGCGCTCCGGACTCCGACCATCAAGAAGCCAAATCTGAGACGATGATGATGATGACTCGACTCAGCCGATGTACTGTGCGTGCGAATGCAGTGCGAATGACGAATGCAGTGACGAGTGACAGACAGCCGAGCCGAAGACGTTCCAAGATGCTGTGAGCGGCGAAGACCAAGTCCACTGGCGCAAGCGATCCGAGCAGAACTCAAGTCGATGCGACTTCGTGGAGTATTTCGTGGAGCCAAATTACCGAACAACCAACGCGCAGTCGGAACCAAGTGGGTGTTCAAGATCAAGCGTAAAGCCGACGGGTCCATCGAGAAGTACAAGGCTCGACTCGTCGCGAAAGGATTTGTGCAGAAGTATGGGATTGACTACACCGAGACGTTTTCGCCGGTGGTCAAGTACGTCACGCTGCGAATGATCATCGCTGTGGCCAAGTTCTTCAATTGGCCCCTCGACCAACTTGATGTCGTCACGGCGTTCCTGTACGGCTTGATGAAGGAGAAGGTGTTCTGCAGCATTCCAGAAGGCGTGGAACTTGATGACGGCTACGACTGCGTGGAACTGCTCAAGGCGATCTACGGTCTCAAACAAGCTTCTCGAGTGTGGAATGAGACCTTCGACGAATATGTGCGCTCCATCGGATTTCGCGTTTCGAGCTACGATCCATGCCTCTACATCAAGGTTGTCGACGGTGACTGCGTTCTGATGCTGGTGTACGTCGACGATGTTTTGGTGACCGGAAGCTCTTCGATGATGATTGCTGAAGTCAAGAAACAGCTCAAGGCACGATTCGAGATGACCGACAGCGGCAAGTGTTCCTTCATTCTGGGCATCGAAGTGGTCGACAACGCAGATGGCAGCGTCACGTTGTCCCAAGCTCGCTACATCAACGACATCCTGGAGCGCTTTGGCATGCAGAACTGCAAACCTGCTGCCAGTCCAGTCGACCTCAGCATGAAGCTCGTTGCCAGTGACGTCTCGACCAAGTTGGATGCGCCGTTCCGTGAAGCTGTCGGTGCTCTCATGCACTTGATGACGTCGACTCGCCCGGACATTGCTTTTGCAGTTGGTTACGTTTCGCGCTTCATGGAGAACCCTCAAGTCGAGCACTGGATTGCAGTCAAGCGCATCTTCCGTTACCTTCAGGGCACCAAGTCGCACGGACTCCGTTTTCGCCGGCCAAGGGAATCGACTTTCGTGGCTATTCGGATGCAGACTGGGCTGGTGACCACAGTGACCGCAAGTCGACTTCGGGCTACCTGTTTCAAGTTCTTGGCGGGCCTGTGTCGTGGGGATCCAAGAAGCAATCGAGTGTGTCTCTTTCCACGAGTGAAGCCGAGTACATTGCACTCAGTCTGGCAATCCAAGAAGGCAAGTGGGTGCACAAACTTCTGTGTGAGATCCTCGACGCTGCAGGCGAAGACATCCCGGATCTGAAGATTTTCGAAGACAATCAGTCGTGCATCAAGATGACGAAGAACCCTGTGAACCATGGCCGCGCGAAGCACATCGACATCAAGTACCACCACATCCGTGATGAAGTCAAGCGCGGTGAAGTGATCGTCGAGTACTGCGAGACTACGACCATGCTGGCCGACATCTTGACCAAGGGACTCGGCGGACCTCGTCACAAGGACTTAACGACGGCTCTTGGCGTTCAAGCGTGTTCGCATTGAGAGGGGCTGTTGCAGGTGATCCAATACGATCCCGCGATGATTACGGCAGGATGTTTACGCCACCGATGATTAGACGAGTAGGATGATTGGACGAGTACAGAGTGTTGGTGATTGGATGCACCAAATGATTGGATGCAGGATAGGTAGAGAAGACAGTGTAAGCTCATATCAATCAATCACTTCTGAATTTCCATTCTTCCCCTCAAGTGACTTCCCTCGCCTCGGCCTCCTCGCCTCAAGCTACGGCAGTCCTCCCCTCGCTCAAGACAACCTCTGTGACGACCTTCTTCACGTTCCAAGATGCTGTGAGCGGCGAAGACCAAGTCCACTGGCGCAAGGCGATCCGAGCAGAACTCAAGTCGATGCGACTTCGTGGAGTATTTCGTGGAGCCAAATTACCGAACACCAACGCGCAGTCGGAACCAAGTGGGTGTTCAAGATCAAGCGTAAAGCCGACGGGTCCATCGAGAAGTACAAGGCTCGACTCGTCGCGAAAGGATTTGTGCAGAAGTATGGGATTGACTACACCGAGACGTTTTCGCCGGTGGTCAAGTACGTCACGCTGCGAATGATCATCGCTGTGGCCAAGTTCTTCAATTGGCCCCTCGACCAACTTGATGTCGTCACGGCGTTCCTGTACGGCTTGATGAAGGAGAAGGTGTTCTGCAGCATTCCAGAAGGCGTGGAACTTGATGACGGCTACGACTGCGTGGAACTGCTCAAGGCGATCTACGGTCTCAAACAAGCTTCTCGAGTGTGGAATGAGACCTTCGACGAATATGTGCGCTCCATCGGATTTCGCGTTTCGAGCTACGATCCATGCCTCTACATCAAGGTTGTCGACGGTGACTGCGTTCTGATGCTGGTGTACGTCGACGATGTTTTGGTGACCGGAAGCTCTTCGATGATGATTGCTGAAGTCAAGAAACAGCTCAAGGCACGATTCGAGATGACCGACAGCGGCAAGTGTTCCTTCATTCTGGGCATCGAGTGGTCGACAACGCAGATGGCAGCGTCACGTTGTCCCAAGCTCGCTACATCAACGACATCCTGGAGCGCTTTGGCATGCAGAACTGCAAACCTGCTGCCAGTCCAGTCGACCTCAGCATGAAGCTCGTTGCCAGTGACGTCTCGACCAAGTTGGATGCGCCGTTCCGTGAAGCTGTCGGTGCTCTCATGCACTTGATGACGTCGACTCTCGCCCGGACATTGCTTTTGCAGTTGGTTACGTTTCGCGCTTCATGGAGAACCCTCAAGTCGAGCACTGGATTGCAGTCAAGCGCATCTTCCGTTACCTTCAGGGCACCAAGTCGCACGGACTCCGTTTTTCGCCGGCCAAGGGAATCGACTTTCGTGGCTATTCGGATGCAGACTGGGCTGGTGACCACAGTGACCGCAAGTCGACTTCGGGCTACCTGTTTCAAGTTCTTGGCGGGCCTGTGTCGTGGGGATCCAAGAAGCAATCGAGTGTGTCTCTTTCCACGAGTGAAGCCGAGTACATTGCACTCAGTCTGGCAATCCAAGAAGGCAAGTGGGTGCACAAACTTCTGTGTGAGATCCTCGACGCTGCAGGCGAAGACATCCCGGATCTGAAGATTTCGAAGACAATCAGTCGTGCATCAAGATGACGAAGAACCCTGTGAACCATGGCCGCGCGAAGCACATCGACATCAAGTACCACCACATCCGTGATGAAGTCAAGCGCGTGAAGTGATCGTCGAGTACTGCGAGACTACGACCATGCTGGCCGACATCTTGACCAAGGGACTCGGCGGACCTCGTCACAAGGACTTAACGACGGCTCTTGGCGTTCAAGCGTGTTCGCATTGAGAGGGGCTGTTGCAGGTGATCCAATACGATCCCGCGATGATTACGGCAGGATGTTTACGCCACCGATGATTAGACGAGTAGGATGATTGGACGAGTACAGAGTGTTGGTGATTGGATGCACCAAATGATTGGATGCAGGATAGGTAGAGAAGACAGTGTAAGCTCATATCAATCAATCACTTCTGAATTTCCATTCTTCCCCTCAAGTGACTTCCCTCGCCTCGGCCTCCTCGCCTCAAGCTACGGCAGTCCTCCCCTCGCTCAAGACAACCTCTGTGACGACCTTCTTCACTACCCGTTGCACTTGCCTTTTGTCTTCTAGTTTTTCTATTTAACTCGCCTTTTGATGATGTCTCTGAGACGTGGTGGAAGTCATAATTTCGTCATCATTTCTCCTCGAAGGACAGCTGACTCCAATGACCAATGTGAGAGTAGTATATCGAAGTTATTTGGTCATTGTACCTCGGGGTTTACTAGATGACTCATGCTACGATGTGCTCGAGTCTACTTTTCTCGGTCGCATCCGAGAAAGCACGAAAACTACTTCAGTACTCGCGTGTCGATATCCTCGATATCCCCTTGCTGCGTATCGGTACTCAATCGCATTTTGCATAGAGTGCCAGATCAAGGAATGAGCGTTCTTCACATTCGGCAGATTGGTTAACACCCTCAACTCGTCAGTCACGGGTGTCGATTAGCGTCTGCACTCATGCAAGCAAGTGTTTCAAAAGCTTCGGTTCGAAGGGCCACTTGTTTAAAAGGAATATAAAAGTGGCATGCAAATTTGTTCCAGTGGAGTGCTTGTGTTACCGTCAAAGCTGCTGTGGTTGCGGCTTCTGCAGTCGAGCTCTGCTATCAAGAAATATGGCGTCATTCATGTATACAAAGGCTGAATGTACACAAGCTCGGATCCACGCTACAAGCTTCTTGCCGGTTTTTATCGTACGTATTCCTTGTCGCAGGTGTTCAATTTGGTAGTTCTTTACAAAAGAAGCTGTGTAAACAAATGCAACTTCAAGTTTCGTCCAACTGCATTACCTACACATCATCAACGGTTTGCGTTCTGTTGGACAAGCTCAAGCGCTTTACGATACGATCGGTCTGCACATCGGTGGAGATTACTTGTGTCGATGTCCGTTGATCTATGGTTGATCTATGACGTCTGACTGCATCAATCTTATAAATTTGCTATGCAACACCTAGACATACACCACTTACGTCGTGCAACGTGGAAGAAAAGTACCTCGAACATATGCATCCGCAACATTTGTATCGGCTCACTTAGTTACACTTCCGTACGCTTTTCCGAGCGTCTTCGTGTGCCTGTGTTGATTTAATAGCTTTTCCTTGGAATGTCACGCCGGTTAGATTGTTCGGCCTCGTGGAACAGCCTATAGATCAAAGTGTATAATGTCGGTGAAATGGCAAAATCTTCGGTCGTGGCGGGCGCTGTGGCTCGGGGTGCCGCGAGTACTGAAGTACGGACAATCTGACTGGGGAAGATGTTACTGTTACAATCTGTCTGAGATAGGTATGATGAGTATTAGACCAGAAGATGCACCTAAGCAAAGCGGAGCCTTGTATTGAATTCACGTGCACATCTACTAATCACTTGCTGAGAGAGACCCGAGTGTGACATTGGAGACCACATAACCATGTATGCTGAACGCAATCTTGAAATCAATGGCGCACTGTACGTGCCAACAATCATGGACAAGCTGCTGTGATGTACAATATATATGTAAAAATGCTGCTACATTACCAAATGGCTCACACTCGAATTGGACATCGAAGTCATCGGGAGTGCTGTGTCAACACCACGGTGAACACACATCAAAGCTTCGTGAGTGTTGCCCATTTAAGGGTGGGCTCCATGGTCTGCTAACTCACGAGTTCGACCTGGAACGCCATCCAGTAAGGAAAAATGCCCATTGTTGAAGCTTTTTCTGTAGATTGCGCTCCACCGTTCTTTAGTTCGTAGAAATCCCGATTTTGCAGATCAGTAACTCGTGATGTGCGTGATGTGGCTCGAGAATTAAGTATTTAACATGGCCACAAATTGGGAATCGATAATTCACTTCCTTTCAGACGCATTGTATCCACTGACAATTGCGTTGTTGTTTGTTAGAACATTGTAAACATTCCTGAAAATTCTTGTTATTTGTCATATATCCGTGATATCGTGAAACGTGCTGTGGGTCGCTTTGCCTGCCTCGCGCTGCTTCATGCTGTGCAGCGATACCAAATCCATGGTAAATCACCTTGCAACTCAACCGCACAAACACACACACACAGATGCTAGTTATTGACAGTAGTAGACAGGGGAAGAGCGCATAGTACATTGCTATTTGAAGGGTCATGCTCAATTCCAACAGACAACCACCACACTTTGCCACTCTATGCACCCAGCTGGTCCGGACATTGAGGTTACATTGTACTGCCATACGCACTCGAGGAATCTCTCGTAGTACCCCGACAAATCACAACCGAATGAGACTCGACCAAAAACATCAATCCTACTAGCAACTACTCAACATTTCCTGAACACAACTTCAGCCAAATCCCAGGCTGTACCAATGATCAGTACCGTTTACTGCACTCCCGAGCATGTAATTGATTGTTAACTGAACTTCATTAGGGTGATGAGTCTTAGTACCAGTTCTATGGTACATACTCAATGAGTCTGTTAGAGGAAGCTTTCTTAACCCTCAAGCCACCCACACGGAGTCTTCATCACGATGGCTGCAGCTATCTTGGTCTCCTCAGTAAGTTGTTGGTCAATCACGCAACTGTCGCTCGTCCTTAGTACCAACAGTCAGTAGAAGGAGCTTTCTCCTC
>VOQZ01000210.1:0-39284 GCA_008079305.1 Phytophthora palmivora | reverse complement strand
CCGACGGACGGAGAGACTCGTCCCAACGGTAACGAGGTTTAGACGGGGGCGCCCGACGTGGATCCGGCTGACGAATGTGGACCCGAGGGTCGCTAATTGCTCGAAACATGAATCGGTGGTGTTATGGGTACCTATAGGCGAACATGCCGCGTGAGCCTGGGTACGTACGCTTACGTTTCTACAAGTATAAGGAGTGGCAGATCCTTGCCTACGCGGAGAGCCGTGACGAGACGCTGTTTGAACGAGAACGCGAGCTCTACGAATGTTGGCTAGATTGAACAGCCGCCTGCGGTCGAGCGCAGAGAGTATCCGACCCCCCGAAATATTCTCACGAGAGACGCGAGGACTCGGGTCCAGTCGACGAGTCCCAAGTCTACTGCGCCGAGGATATGACACAAGCCACAGACATGACCGGCAGGGAACTGCAGTCGACGCGGCGACTCGCTTGCATTCAGAGCCGTTGCAGATGTATCGGACGGCGTGGCGGTCGAGAGGATACCGACGAGGAGCCGGAGCGCACGGTACCAGCGTCAGAGAGTGGCGACCGAGTGCTCGAACAAGATCAGAGGCAGTCCCCGACCCACGCTACAGACGATGCTGCGTGCACTGAGTCTTTAATGGGGTGACATCAGAGAATATCGGCACCTCGGTCCAGATTCTGGACGAGCCAGACGACCGAGCCATACATACCCCGTGTCCTACTGAGGATCCGGAGTGTATATTGAATGCCACCTACGTGTCCGCAATGCACGAGATTGCAGCAGGAGTTGTGTCGGGACGTGACGCTGAGGAGAACGACGTGTCCGAGCACTTGGCGAACGACATCGAGCTCACCGACTACGCACAGATTGGCATTCCTACCTGACCTGACCGAGATCACAGTTACTGCTTTAGATTAAACCGGTCCGAACGTTCAGAACAAGGACCTGGATGTGGATCAACAACAGAAGCTTGTTGATGTTTGAAGCGGCACGAGAAGATCATGATCTCAAGTGGTAATGCGCTCTACCCCCACCGGCATACGGTGTGGTGTGTGATATTGACGTGCAAGGGCACACGCCATTAACAGAGGGCTCGGAGGACGCCGTTGCGATTTCTCGGGAAGCTGTATGAGCTTGAAGGGATTGCTACGGGCTGGACTAATTACCTTCTCGGACAGCCCGTGGGCGTCCCCGATTGTGATAGTTCTGAAAAAGAACGGTGTCGATATCCGTCTGTGTATTGATTACAAGATGGTGAATGCAGTCACAGCGATCATGGAGTACGCCATGCCGCTCGTTGACGACCTTTTGACGGATATGGAGGCCTACCTATGGTTCTGCTCGTTGGATGCGGCGAGCGGATTTTGGGCCATAATGATGACACAGAGAGCTCGGAAGATCTCTGCATTTGTCTGCGCACTGGGGCATTTTGAGTGGCTACGGATGCCATTTGGTCTCAAGAATGCACCGATGATTTACCAGCGGATGATCGACAATGCTCTTGGGGATTTGTCCAGCCGAGGGGCGGATGGTCGCAGTTCGCGACAACATGCGTGAGGCCGAAGAACAGACCAAAGATGCCCGGACAGTTGCTACCGAGGATTGCAACCAGCAGTCAGAGGCTCCACCGAGGGTTCGAACCAAGTTCGAGGCCGACCGAGAGTCTTCTACTGTCATGGACGCGGTGTCCCTGTTAGTGAATAGTCCCACGGGTGACATGTTTGCGAACGGTGAGTCGGATGAGTCCTCGCTGGTTCCGGTGTTCGACCGACGATCCTTCATCGACGACATATGCTTCGGTAACGAGACGTTCGACGGCTGTTTAGCGACACTGGACCGACTGCTCCAACGTTTCACAGAGTGTCGGATTAGCGTCAGCTTCACGAAGAGTATATTCGTGCAGTCCAAGGTGGACTTCCTGTCCCATGAAGTCTCGTCCGAGGGTATTCGAGCCGATCCGAAGAAGATCAAAGCAGTGACGGAAGTCCCTTTCCCAACGTCAAAGAAAGGTATGCAGTCGTTCCTGGGTGCGCTCAACTACTACAGCCGGTTCATCCAGGACTTTGCCGTGTACGGCGCTGCGCTGTACCAGTTGAAGGACGTCGACTTCGCACCTGGGGGTGACCTCACGGTGGCCAAACGAAGCTTCGCGGCACTTCAGCAGAAGGTGATGGACGCCCCGATATTGCGGCATTTCGACCGAGACAAAGCGGTGCACGTCATGCTCTTCGCGAACGAGTGGGCGCTGAGCTCCACTCTCATGCAAGAACACGGCGACAAGTTACACCCCGTTCGGTTTTGCGGACGTGTTCTCAAGGACGCCGAGATGAACTATCATCCGGCCGAGAAGGAAGTCTTGGCCCTTCTACTGCTGCTGAAGGTGTGCTACACTCAGCTAGCTGGTCGGACCATCCACGTCTATACGCGTTTTTCGACGCTCGACTGGGTACATAAGTCCAAAACACTGTTCGGACGCACGACCCAGTTCGCAGTTATGCTGTCCCCGTGGCATTTAGTGGTGCAACGGGTGAAGGAACGAGATTGCGCATTCGCGCAGCTGCTCCAAGCCGGTTTGACGAGCTTCGTCGACTTAGATGACTCGTTAGCACAAGTCGCACCACCAACCAAAGGGTCACCGAGCATTAGGATGGACCCGAACCTGCTGTACGCACGGCTACCGAGGTCCTACCAAGGCCTCGTGATGTCATTCGATGGTTCGGCTAAGACCGAGAAGCACGGTGGCTATGGCAGTTGTGCATGGATACTGTGGAAACTACCAGAATGGACTATAGTGACCGCTGCGAGTGCTTACCTCGAGGCGACCACGGTGAACCTCGCCGAGTATTCGGGAATGAACAACGGAGTACAAGCTGCATTAGAGCACACGACCGAGAACTTAGTCATCGTGGGCGACTCGAGACTCGCAATCCAGCAGTCCCTAGGGGTGATCGCATGTCGTAAGGAGTCACTATTGACACAACTGAACCGTCACCGAGAGCTCACAGCCAAGTTCCGGTCAGTGAAGTACTTGCACGTGGTCCGAGAGTTCAATGCAGCTGCAGATTCGCTAGCAAGCGAAACTCTCGAGAGCAAGGTGTCTAAAGTGGTGTCGACCGAGGCCAGGCTGTCAGAGTTGACCACGCTAAACCGCATTCAAGACGTCATCTACGAACCAACTGCCAAGGCCGAGACCGAGGACAAACCATCGGTCAACACTGTCCGAGCCCATGTTAGAACAGACTCTCCCCGCCGCAGAACTTTTTTCGATTTTGTGCGAGACGACACTGAGACTGGACGACTAACGGTGACTACCCGGCAACAAGCTAAAGCTAACAAGAAGCGAGTCAGATTTGCCAACGAGACCTCAGTAGTCGGCCAAAGAGAAACGGACAGCCAAGACAAAGCGAACGATACGCCTACCAAAGTTCAAAACCACGTGCGAGAAGAGCAAATGATCACCGAAGATTCAACTTCAACAGCTCCGAGCGCAAATGACATAGACCCTCTGATGGTCCAACGGGAACGTCGGAGACGGATTGCAGTAGCCCAGGACGAAGAGTTGAGATGGTCTAACCTCAAGACAGTGCTCCGTGGTGAAGCCTCGAAGCTCGGTTATCGAGCAGCGAGAGATTCATGGAAAATGTCTGACCGGTTCACGCTAAGCGAAGACAATGTCTTATACTACCTTGGAACGAGCCGTCGGAAGAGCGACCGACGACAAGAGGAGACTATCCTACGTCTGGTAGTGCCCTCGACGATGGTCCAAGAGGTATTGCAAAACTGCCATGACTCGCTAGAAGGCGGCCACCAAGGCATTGTCCGAACCTTCAACAGGATCAGACAAGACTACTATTGGATCGGTCTCTACGCGGATGTCGAAAGACACGTACGATCTTGCCCCGACTGCAGCTCTAGCAAGAGCCGACCACAGTACCGAGGGTATTCGCCCGGCAACGTACTCGCCGAGAGGCCGTTCCAATTGGTGTCCATGGACTTTGTCATACCACTGCCGAAGTCTCGGAGGGGCAATACAGCGCTTTTGCTCTTCCAGTGCGCGTTCACAGGCTTCGTGATGGGAAAGGCAATGGCCGACACAACTGCACTCTGTGTGGCAAAAGCTTTCGAAGAGTGCGTCTACCGAAGATTCGGTGCTCCAACAATGATCCGTCATGATCGCGACTCACGCTTCATGAGCGAGGTGTTCCAAGCCTTCGCCGAGATGATGCAATCAAGGTCAAGAGCGACCCTGAGTTATCGTCCGCAGCTAATGGCCAACAAGAACGGTCGGTGAAGACCGTCATGCAATCAGTGCGAGTGTACGCCGAGGACCCGCTCCAACAAGACTGGGATGAGATCGCCGAGAAGTTGATTTTTGCGATCAACAACTCGATGGATGCAACGAGAAAAGAGACTCCGTTCTACCTTGTTCATGGGTGGGACGCACAGTCTACGCTCCGAGCTATGACTTCGTCGCTCAAACGAGGGTCTGGGAAGCAAACTGACGCATTAGCATGGCGCCGAGAAGTGAACCGTCAACAGGAGATCGCACTGGAAATGGCTAAAGAGTATCAAGCCACCGAGAAGTCTCGGAGAGCCAAGAAACACAACGAAGCACTTAGCGGAAGAGAACAAGCGGCTATACCGAGTACTGGTCAGACCGAGCTTTTGGATGAGGCACACTCAGTCTCAGGAGCAGCAGATGACACCCCGGTCACCGCACCGAGGCCATTGTTTGAACCTGGTGACCGTGTTTGGCTGTACATGGAACGTGTGAAACCAGGACTGACGAAGAAGCTAGCACACCGATGGCATGGGCCATTCCGGGTGAAGAGAAAGGTCGAAGAGTTTGCATATGAGTTGGAACTTCCCGACAGAAGCGGGTACAGGTTCTACCCTGTGGTGCATGTATCTCGACTCAAGGCTGTGAACGAATTCGGAAGTCGACCGAAGAGTCGACTGACACCAGAGGTGACAGAGGAAACGAGACTAGATTTCGACGAGGAATTGCTACCCGAAGATAGCTGGGAGCCTGATCAACTCGCCGGCGAATACGAGGTTGAGGCTATTCTTGGCGACCGCGTCCCGTTATCCACAAGCACCGAGCGAGCTGTCCGAGAGTTCAAAGTGAAGTGGTTGGGATATGATGAACGAACATGGGAACCTGCGTCCAATTTGTCGTGTGGAGGTCTTCTCTACGACTACTTGCGAGAGAAACGCAGTGACCGAAGGTTGCAAATGGTCCAAGTAGCCGACGAGGACTAAATGTCTCGTCACCGAAGATTGACCTGCCTGCAGGGCCAGTACAGCCTGCAGTGACAGACGAAAGAAGCCACTGTACTGAAATGAAAATCCTAGGTAGAGTCGGCACAGCCTACAGAGAGGAGTGATGAAAATTACTGTACCGAACACTGCATATTTGCATGAAGAAAAGTAAACGAACCAGTGAATTGGAGATTACAACGAAGAACGATAGAGAAACCAAGCTACCAATTTACGCTACTGTACTCTGGGAACTACTGGAGTAACTTGGACAACGAAACCCGAGACTCACCGACCGAGACTATATCTCGGTAGTGGCGGTAGCCAAGTCCACGAGGACATCCAAACCTGCACTCAAGATATCGGCAGGAGGTGATCCCGCGATGTGAGGAGGCTGGCTCTGGGACCCAGAGACCACCGAGTCCACAGCTGGATCCACTTGCTCGGCCGATCCTTCGTCGGACGGGTCAGTGATCCACGGCGCACTAACGGCAGCCGGATCGAGGGTGGAGTCCACGACAACGGACGCAGCGACGCTTGCCCGAGACCAGTGCCGAGGAACGAACAGCGGCACATTCGGATTGCACGGCGCGAACGTCGTGTTATAGGGGTGCTTGGCCGGAGCATCTACCCAACAATTACGCCATGGTTGCCGAGCGTCCAGGTCCCGGAGCTCTCGAACCCAATCATCCGTGGTCGGAGCCCAGTCCAGCACCTCGAAAGGGTATTGGAGGTAGGCGGGCTCCAACAAGACTTCGGCCGGGTTCTCGCGAGGCTTGCTGTCGCGATCGATGCTCCACTCCCAGACCCGGTAAACCATTTGCTGGCGAATACGGTCCGCACGAAGGTTCCGAGCTTTGTTATAGCTCTTCCACTTCGTGACGAGAGCGGTAACCAGAGGATCGTGATGGCCGTGTCGGCGCTCAAGTCGTCGGAGAAAACTCTCCACAGCCGAGACTTGAATCCAGTGACGGCGCTCCCACAATGCAAGACCCAAGTCCGCCTTCTCGGTCTTGTCGGTCGAGACGCCCTGGAACTGGCGCCACATCTTGACGGTGCGGCCGAGCCCTGTGTCCCGGATCGAGATCTTGGATCCAGAAGGGAAGCCACTCGCGTCGAAGAGACATGGAGACCGAGGCAACTTTCGGCGGAGCTCCTGCCACGGGTGGTTGGGATTCTCCCAGTCCATCAGAGCTTCAAGTCCAGCCACAGAGATCGGAGAAACAGCATCTTTCGGCAACGTCTCCGAGAGCTCCACAGTCTTGATCTTGGACCAAGCCTTCTGTGCACCGGGTGTAGTGAACCCCGGTCTGAGGAAAGGGCCGGCCAAGCCGGCCAACTTCTTCGGCCCTCGCTGCAGGGACCCAGTCCCGAGTGGAACGAAGGTGGTCGGTCCGCCCGAGAGGAGGCAGAAGTTGCTGCCAAAGAGCGAGATCGACGAGGAGTCGGGCGAGCTGCACGTGACGATGCTGGAGGAGCAGCAGCCGAGACAACCGAAGCAGTAGCCTTATGGCTCGGCAACGAAGACTGGGACTGAGCCGAAGCATCGGCCGGAACGTTGCTGCTGGCCGGGGCGGACGCCGTAACCACAGACGACGACTGGGATTTTGATTCTGACCGAAACAACCCCAAGATGAAGTCGTCAGCCGCGAGTTCCCGCTCCGCCATCTCCATGGAGCGAAGGCCAGACACCACCGAGGCCCCACGGACAGGACGCCCGTCTTTACGAGGCGGTGTGACCAACGGAGACGAGAAAGGGCTGCTGGCCGGCTGTGAAGCATCGGCACGCGCCGTCTTGGAAATTAAGTCCACGACATCAGATGCAGACGTCGGGACGGCGGCACCGGCAGCAGTAGCCTCGTCATCAGAAGTCGGCAGCTCTTCAGTGTCGCCACCTTCAGAGTCCGAGCCGGCCGACGAACCCATAGGAGGTGCGGAGTCCTCGGGGCCGACTTCAGGGGCAGTTGCCGCAGGAATAGACGCAGCAGACCGAGCCGGGACAGAGGACGGAGCAGTGGCAAGCGTAGCCCCCGACGAAGCCTGAACCGGGACAGACTGGGCAGCAGCTGTAGACGAGGGCGGTGGCGAGACGGGTTTGGCTGTCGGAGTAGGACGAGTGGATGGTCCTACGTCGGACGACGACCGAGATGACGACGGAACAGCAAGTCGTCTCCCAGGCTTCACCGAAGGACGACCAAGTCGCCGACCGGGTGGTAGTGAAGACTTCGGAGCCGTCGAAGCAGTCGAACGAGGCTTGACCGCAGGTGCAGGATGCTGGCGGAGACGACGGCGCTTTGGAGGTGGTCCAACCGGCGGTGAATCCTCGGATTCATCCCCAATGTCACCAGAAGTGCTTGGAGGCGTCGAGGTGGTTCGTTGGCCCGAGTCCGAAGCCTCGTCGTCACTCGAAATGCTGTCAGAACGACCAGAGCTCGAAGTCTGGGGAGGTTCAACCGTCACCCGCGGCGGAGACAGACCGAGAAGGCTCCAATCGATGTCGTCAGCCGTAATACCGGCCGAGGCGAGGACCAGAGCGTCCGTGTTCAGGCCGTGGTTGGCCGAATGCTGACGGAGGATCGAGTTAGCCCTCTGCAAGCCGGTGTTCTCGGTGACCAGAGCTTGAATGCGAGCGGGCACCGCACCGTCGTTCCGGCTGTCGCTCCGGAGCAGGTATGACCGAAGCTTGGCCATCTGCTCGGTATACGCCACCATGCCAGCCTTAAAACGCTCCCGATCCTTTCGGATCGTCCGCATGGCTGCAGCAGAGTCGGCCTCGGCGTTCTTCACACGAAGACCGAGCTGCGCCATGGACTCGGCGTGAGTCGCAATGGCAGCGTTAGCCAACGCGAGCTGCCTGGAGAGAGCGATATTCTCCAACCGAACGGAGTGCAGAGTGTCGGAGGCAGCATTGAAGTCGCACGAGGCCTGAGTGCAGAACATTTCAGCCCTCGTTCGGAGTTCAAACTCAATCGCGAGCTTGTCCTCGGCGTCTTTGACTTGGGCTTGACAGCGGGTGACCTCGTCCCGCAGCGAAATCATCTCCTCGGACTCATGAAGAGGAGTCCGGACGGGAGCGATGGCAGCAGCCAAAACCTCGCTGAGGCTTGACGCGCTCTGCAAGCGACGATCCAAGACGGTATCGACGCGGCAAGGAGGGTTACGGGCCACGCCAACAACCAATTTGGCAAGCTCCACGAGTGAAAGATCGGAGTGGACCAGAGTCGACTGCTCGGTAGTGCTACCAGCAGGACCTCCTCCTTCTGGGACGTCCACAGAACTCCCACCTGACACCCCGCAAGTTGCCGAATCCTCTGCCGGCGCGGGAGTTGGTGTCGAGTGAGAGTCCGCGTCAGGAGAAGATGGAAGAGGAGACGTCGGAGGCAAGCAAGGCGATAAAGTCGGCGAAGACCCTCCTGACACCCCGCGAGTTGCTGAATCCACCGTCAGCGCGGGAGTTGGTGACAGAAGGGTCCCTGCCACCCGCTCTGCGGCTTCTGAGGCCTCGGAAGAGGCATATTGGCCCTCTGAGGGCGTGTCAGCAGGCGCCTAAGGGTGCAATAAGTGAACCAAGAGTTAGGATCAAGGTCTCGGACGAACAACAAGGATCAGACATGCCTGCTCAAGAGGCCCGAGAGCCTGCATGGCCGTGGCGGTAGCCCGCTCCAGAGCGCGCGACGGAGGGACCATGGCGAGCGAAGGACGAATCGAAGAATAAGACGCCACGACGGTCACCAGTTGCGCGGGTTCGCGTCGAGGCGGGGGCCGTTGTGGTGTTGGGTTCTAACTGTGGGGTAGCGACCCAGTCGCTAAGGCAACCGCCACAGAACCTTTCGGTGAAAAGCGAGGGTTCAACCCCATTGGAGGATTATATATCCCGCGACAGAGTGACAGAGGAGGAATAGTGACATCCGAGAGCCTCGGCTAGCCTAATACAACCTGGCCGAGGCTTCCTGGATTAGGCCGAGACAGGGCTCGGTACCCATCTCAGATCCCTTGTCCCACGTCTGTACAGTCCCAAATCCGTACTTAAGGGTGAGTTGTCGACCCCTCGGTCGTACTTATTCTGAGACCTCGGAGGCTCCTACAGAGATTTGTTTACACTTGATATTTGTATATAGGCATAGGACAAAACATAGGATGACATACAGAGGCTCTCTGAGCCTCACATTAAGCAGTTTATAAAATGCAGTCTTCCCCCCAGCTAACAAGAGTCAAGTCCAACTTAGGTAAGTGTAGCTAGCTTATTTAAGTGCCAGGACACGCTCAGTTGTGTGGGATGCCTGTTGGTAGACTCAAGGTACATTGAACCGAGAGTTTATCCTGGTCAGGCCAAGAGTTGGTGTGGCCGAGAGATCGGAGGCGACAGTGAAGTGTCGTTACGTGTATACTTAGGGTCTATTGAGGTCCTAGTGTATATTTTGCTCCCCGTCGAGGTTATACCTCGACACCCCTGTATAAGGCCTAACACGCCGGTACCCTTTCCTCTGAGGGACTGCAGGGTTACGCGCGAAAGCGCAATATAACACCCTAGTCTAAGCTCGTGGCTAGTGGTGTAGGTAAGGGTTACCTAAAACAACCTCGGTATACAGAAGCGCTTACAACCGACCCGGTGTAAGGGATCGTTCCTGGTCTTCCGTTTTGATCCAACAAATCGCTAACCTTAACGGGGAAGCGTGTGTTGTTGGTGGGAACTCACCCGACAAGTGAGAATTCTATCGTGTCCTACACGACAAAGTCCCCTAAGACCAGGGACTAGTGAATTGCCGTTCACTTAGAGTTTTTATACTCTTAATAGCACGCTTCCTCAAGCAAGGTGCTCGTGTGACCCCGTCAGATGTGACTACGCTCAAAAATCAGCACGTGGGTTCTGCAGTTGAGCGTATGTTCACAAGGTCTTCAGCGCGGAAGAAGGCGAATCTCAAGAGCTCACGCCGAGTAGTACCTCTGGTATATCGTGCTCCAGTAACTCTACTGTGCTTGATCTGAGGGAAAAAGAGATCGAGGAGAATCCAGATACGATAAACAGGATCCCTGACCACATCACTCACAGCACTCCCGCAAACTCGACAGCTCCGATTTGGAATTTGATTCACCAACTTAGCAGACCAATCACACAAGCGGATCACGAATATTTGCATGCTTTGCTTGAAGACTAAAGCCTGAAAAGAGTCGCTTTGTCATACCAGCAAGGCTTCAAACGCCAAGCCTCATTTAGTATTAGCCCACAAAGATCACGTGATGACTGTCCAGAAGCGTCAGCACCGTCAACGTCGCACTGATTTCTACATGGTGATCAGCAACACGGAAATGAAGCATCCAAATGAAGCCAAGTTAAGTTCCCAGGAAAGCCGGTCACTAAACGCCAGAAACGTGGAGAAAGGCCCCGGTGAGTCAAGAACTACTATCAGGCCACATGACATGGTGGCTGATCCATGACGGTGCGTACTTCAGTTTACGTAACCCAACATATACATTGTACATTGGCGTGTAGGACACAATAGAATTCCCACTTGTCGGGTGAGTTCCCACCAACAACACACGCTTCCCCGTTAAGGTTAGCGATTTGTTGGAGCAAAACGGAAGACCAGGAACGATCCCTTACACCGGGTCGGTTGTAAGCGCTTCTGTATACCGAGGTTGTTTTAGGTAACCCTTACCTACACCACTAGCCACGAGCTTAGACTAGGGTGTTATATTGCGCTTTCGCGCGTAACCCTGCAGTCCCTCAGAGGAAAGGGTACCGGCGTGTTAGGCCTTATACAGGGGTGTCGAGGTATAACCTCGACGGGGAGCAAAATATACACTAGGACCTCAATAGACCCTAAGTATACACGTAACGACACTTCACTGTCGCCTCCGATCTCTCGGCCACACCAACTCTTGGCCTGACCAGGATAAACTCTCGGTTCAATGTACCTTGAGTCTACCAACAGGCATCCCACACAACTGAGCGTGTCCTGGCACTTAAATAAGCTAGCTACACTTACCTAAGTTGGACTTGACTCTTGTTAGCTGGGGGGAAGACTGCATTTTATAAACTGCTTAATGTGAGGCTCAGAGAGCCTCTGTATGTCATCCTATGTTTTGTCCTATGCCTATATACAAATATCAAGTGTAAACAAATCTCTGTAGGAGCCTCCGAGGTCTCAGAATAAGTACGACCGAGGGGTCGACAACTCACCCTTAAGTACGGATTTGGGACTGTACAGACGTGGGACAAGGGATCTGAGATGGGTACCGAGCCCTGTCTCGGCCTAATCCAGGAAGCCTCGGCCAGGTTGTATTAGGCTAGCCGAGGCTCTCGGATGTCACTATTCCTCCTCTGTCACTCTGTCGCGGGATATATAATCCTCCAATGGGGTTGAACCCTCGCTTTTCACCGAAAGGTTCTGTGGCGGTTGCCTTAGCGACTGGGTCGCTACCCCACAGTTAGAACCCAACACCACAACGGCCCCCGCCTCGACGCGAACCCGCGCAACTGGTGACCGTCGTGGCGCTTCATTCTCCAATCGTCCTTCGCTCGCCATGGTCCCTCCGTCGCGCGCTCTGGAGCGGGCTACCGCCACGGCCATGCAGGCTCTCGGGCCTCTTGAGCAGGCATGTCTGATCCTTGTTGTTCGTCCGAGACCTTGATCCTAACTCTTGGTTCACTTATTGCACCCTTAGGCGCCTGCTGACACGCCCTCAGAGGGCCAATATGCCTCTTCCGAGGCCTCAGAAGCCGCAGAGCGGGTGGCAGGGACCCTTCTGTCACCAACTCCCGCGCTGACGGTGGATTCAGCAACTCGCGGGGTGTCAGGAGGGTCTTCGCCGATTCTTTCGCCTTGCTCGCTTCCGACGTCGCCTCTTCCGTCATTGGCCAGTCCATACTCTCATCCGATGCCGACACCCACGATGGCAGAGGATTCGGCAGCTCGCGGGGCGTCGGTTGGGAGTTCTGCGGATGTATATGAAGGAGCAGGTTCTGCCGGTAATCCTACCGAGCAATTGACTCCGGCTTCACAACCGTAACGAGTGTTGACACGATAACTAATTACATCGAAGTGATTGCCAAAGAGGGCATTGCCGTCAGTAGAATAACGAAATGAGACACTCTCTTTTGCATACACATAAGCACAATAACGGTTGGCAGATGCGAGTTGATCTGTATATCCCAAAAAGATACTAACCTATGTAACGGTAGTGGTACAGGCGACCACGGAAAAATACGCCTGCACTGACTACCGTCCTCCATAGTAAACTGGGATCTACCAAAAATAAAAAATACGCCAATGATTTGATTGGTAAAAAACATTCAAGAAAAGGGTGCAATTATCAAAAAAAGATTTCTGTTCAAAACCAAAATGTGCGTATTATCATCACATGAAAGTTAGTGTTTCAAACTGTCGGGAATTGCTTGATAGGTAAAGCTAGTTTCAATAGTTTTTTTCCATCATACTGTTCCAGGCAGTGATCGTGCGCTTAATTGTATCAATGCGCTTTACATGGATATTTTTGGGGCTCGATTCTCTTTGGTGAATCCAAGTTTTGGGGAGCGCTGACTTCAGTTCTCCCTTGATGACAATGTCGAGCGGGTGGCAAGTAGACGTGCAGTTGATAGGTAGGGGATACACAATAGAGAACGCTTTGTCAACCATGAGATGTTGCCCTTCCTAGAGAGCGCGAGAAAGTATATTTTCTATCTCCCTTTCTTCCTTGACCCTTCAACGTTTGTTTTTCTGTGAGTGGCTAAAACTTAGAAGTTGGGCCTTGTTTGTGACCCAATCCCGCACCGCTCGCTGTGCAGCGGTGCTTTCTTAGACAGCGGCATCGATACCAACTCCAGTACCCCTGCTAAGAACTTGTTGCTTGAATTGTATATTGTACAAGTTATATTGGCTATATGCTGATGGCTGTTTGTATCAGATCAGATTATTTGACTTGTCGCATGGCGTATTATTAAGTAGAGCGTATTTTGCAGTGGTCACCTGTATATCCTGGCATTGTGACATACTTGTGAGATAGTTACTGGCACAATTTTCCTCTTCCGAATAACCGCTATCACGACGTAGTAGCTGTGGACACTATTTTGCGTATGGTGTCTGCTTCTCCACCGACCAAATTGTGCTATGTCTGTAGCTGTGGCGTAGATTGGTACACGTATCATTTGAATGAGGCGCTGTATTTCGTTAACAGTAGCTTGATCGGGTCGAAAACTCTCTAGATATTATCTGGTAATTTTCTATGTTAGCGTAAGGCCCGATAAGCTTGTTGCTCTTGATAAAGCAACATAAAATGTTTGCTGCGGAGAACCCTTTCGGCGTTTGAGAGAGGTAATAACCACTCCATCGTGACATGTTTGACCTTGTAACTTTCTGTCGTCTATGCAAAGCCGGGAACCACAGCATATTGATCCACTGTGACAGAAGGCTGAGATAAATTTGGGATTCGCTTTAATTGTAGGCACGTGTGTAATGGTGGCAATCCGATTACTCCCTCCGGAAATCCGGCGACTAATAACTTGCAATATCCACGGATTTTAAGTAGAAGCATCTCTGGGTGCTGTAGCAAACGATGGATCACGATACCGTTCACACTGTATTTGATCGAGGTGGAGGGTGCATCCCTACAATCGCCCCAATTACGCCATTGGCTACGGCATCGGCTTAAATGAGTTTGGGGTGTTTTCTCGTGAACATCACAGGCATAGCAATATAAAATAGTAGCTTAATTGGTACGCGATTCGTGATGTCGTCGTTCGCAATAGAGAGGTTTTCGATGATCGTCTTGGACCGGAATGACGGTCGCGCCAAACATTCATACACATTAACACTACGATAGTTAGCGTTCTTAAAAATCATGAAGTAGTTCATGGCACAGCGCAGTTAGTTTGTGCAAACGACAATGGGGCGATAGAATGTGCTACTGGTTCTTGTTTGCGGTACATCATAACTGCGCTCAGACTGTATACGTGAGTCCAATAGGTCAAGTTGTTTGTCCGAAATCCTGCCCCAATGCAAGTTGTCAAGAATACCCCCATATACAGGGTCGATTCGGGAGCGCATGTTTTGCGTTAAGAAGACTACAAAGTTGATGGTGGTGTATAAATCATATCCAGTATGACACAGTCGATTAATTGCACAGTCAGGAACTTGATAGCCTTTAATGCGTCAGTTGCGTTTGTTTTCAATTATACATAGATAAAACAATCGTTAGCTTATGAACGAATATCCTCCCACAGGAGGGGGAGTTGCAGGAAGTCTCCTATTAATAGCACATGCTTTCCACCCATAAATTCGTGAGGTTTTGTAGACATCGATGGAGATATCGTATATGTGCCACCCAAAAGTGCTTGATGGGTAATTGAAATTTTGTGGATAACGACCTATACCACTCGACTGAACCGAGCCTTCATCTCACTTGAAGGAGCTGAATTTGATTCGGCTCCATTTAACTTCAGCTATAAATATTCCTGGTAGAACAATGCACAGCGCCCGTAGTGTTAAACTATCTCCAACAGCATCACTAATATCTCTCGAGTAAGCATAAAGTAGGTGTCGAGCAGAAACTTCAAAAATTACGTGCTGTCAGAAATTTAGCTGGAAACGTTCGGAAATCATTACAATTGCTGGAAACGCTGGTAGCGTCAAGGGGGTCCATCGAGGATTAAGATGTGGCGGTTGGTATGGAACAGATCCATAGCATTCTGCTAAGCTTTCCAAACAGGTCCGTGTGGTTGTAAATGATTCAATGTACCCCTGTGTCCCAAACCAGGCTTCATCCTCCGTCCGTTTCATAATCTGGGATGTATAAGAACTTGTTGAGAATCCAACAGGCGTGGTTACCCGTCGCCCTGCGTCCATACCCATGACTGACCGCCATTGCAGTAGGAGTAAGGTTGGTAAAGGTTGTAATCGTGTTCACTGCATGTTCACACAACTTTGTGGTAGAAGTATCGGGTGACGAAATTAAGTTTCCATCAAGAAACCATCAAGAACAGTACCGAGGATAGGATTAACACCACGATTCATGCACGTATCATTGTTTCTGGGCTCGGGTACCCACGAAGATTTTGAGGACGCTCTGGTTCTTAATAATGTCTCCTCGAGATTTTCATCTTCTGTGTTATCGCTACGTTTCTTAGAGCAGTGGTAATCCCGCCACTGGGCTTCAAACTGTTACAACGTCCGTACGTGTTCTGTATCCCCAAATTCTAAGAATGATTGGTAATTACTGAGCAAACTCTCGTCACTATACAATAGCGTTTTTGACAGACGGAGCGGTTCGAACAATGTTAGAAAGAGTTGGCATTCCTGCCAGACTTGACCGAGAACACGGTAGCGGCTCTAGCTTACACCGGTCCGAACGTTCAGAACAAAGACCTGGATGTGGATCAGCAGCAGAGGCTTGTGGATGTGTTGAAGCGCCACGAAAAGGTCACGATCTCAAGTGGCAATGCGCTACCACCGGCATACGTCGTGGTGTGCGATATCGATGTGCTGGGGCATGCGCCTATCAAACAGAGGGCTTGGAGGACGCCGCTGCGATTTCTCGGGAAGCTTTATGAGCTTTTAAAGGGATTGCTACGGGCTGGACTGATTACTTTCTCGGACAGCCTGTGGGTGTCCCCGATTGTGATTGTTCTGAAAAAGAACGATGTCTACATTTGGCTGTGCATAGATTACAAGATGGTGAACGCAGTCACGGCGATCATTGAGTACGCCATGCCGCTCGTTGACGACCTTTTGAGTGGCATGGAGGTCTACATATGGTTCTGCACGTTGGATGCAGCTAGCGGATTTTGGGTCATAATGATGACACAGAGAGCTCGGGAGATCTCTGCGTTTGTTTGCGCACTGAGGCATTTTGAGTGGCTACGGATGCTATTTAGCCTCAAGAACGCGCCGATGATTTGCCAACGGATGGTCGACAACGCCCTTTGGGGATTTGTCCAACTGAAGGTCAGGTGGTTTCATTTCGCAAAGGATATAAAAAAACGAATTTCAGACCAAGGATACCCGGACGATCGCTGCCGAGGACTGTAAACAGCAATCAGAAGCTCTACCGAGGTTTCGAACCAAATTCGATGCCGACCGAGAGTCTTCTACTGTTATGGACGCGGTGTCCCTGTTGGTGAATAGTCCCAAAAGTGACATGTTCGCGAACGGCAAACCGGACGAGTCCTCGCTGATCCCACGTTTTGATCGACGACCCTTCGTCCACGGTATATGCTTCGGTAACGAGACTTTTGACTGGTGCTTAGCGACGCTGGACCGACTGGTCCAACGTTTCACAGAGTATCTGATCAGTGTCAGCTTCACAAGTATATTCGAGCAGTCCAAGGTAGACCTCCTGTCCCATGAAGCTCGTCCGAGGGCCCTCGGCATTCGGGCGATCCTAAGAAGATCAAAGCAGTGGCGATCCCTTCCTAACGTCAAAGAAAGGTATGCAGTCGTTCCTTGGTGCGCTCAACTACTACAGCCGGTTCATCCAGGACTTCGCAGTGTACGGTGCTGCGTTGTACCAGTTGAAGGACGCAGACTTCGCACTAGGGGGACCTCACGGTAGCCAAACGTAGTTTTGCGACACTTCATCACAAGGTGATGGATGCTCCGATATTGCGGCACTTCGACCGAGGCAAGGAGACAAGGAAGTGCCGTTATGTTCTTCGCGAATGAGTGGGTGCTAAGGTACACACTCATGCAGGAGCACGATGGCATGTCACACCCCGTATGGTTCTGTAGACGTGTTCTCAAGGACGCCGATATAAAAAGCTGAGAAGGAGGTATTGGCCCTTCTATTTCTGCTGAAAGTGTGCTACACTCAGCGCACATATCGGACCATCCACGTCTATACTCGCTTTTCGACGCTCGACTGGGTGCACAAGTCCAAGACTCCATTCGGACGCACGACCCAGTTCGCATTTATGCTGTCCCCGTGGGACTTGGTAGTGCAACGGGAGAAGGAACGAGATTGCGCATTCGCGCAGTTGCTCCAAGCAGGTTTGACGAGCTTCGTCGACGTAGATGACTCGTTAGCACAAGTCGCACCACCAACCAAAGGGTCACCGAGCATTAGTATGGACCCGAACCTGCTGTACGCACGGCTACCGAGGTCCACCAAGGTTTCGTGCTGTTATTTGATGGTTCATCTAAGACCGAGAAGCACGATGGCTATGGCAGTTGTGCATGGATATTGTTGAAATTATCCAAGGGGGGTATAGTGATCGCTGCGAGTGCTTATCTCGAGGCGACCACGGTGAACCTCGCCGAGTATCCGGGAATAATCAACAGAGTACAAGCTGCATTAAATCACACGACTGAGGACTTAGTCATCATGGGCAACTCGAGACTCGCAATCCAGCAATCCCTAGGGGTGATCGCATGTCGTAAGGAGTCACTATTGACACAACTGAACCGTCACCGAGAGCTCACAGCCAAGTTCCGGTCAGTGAAGTACTTGCACGTGGTCCGAGAGTTCAATGCAGCTGCAGATTCGCTAGCAAGCGAAACTCTCGAGAGCAAGGTGTCTAAAGTGGTGTCGACCGAGGCCAGGCTGTCAGAGTTGACCACGCTAAACCGCATTCAAGACGTCATCTACGAACCAACTGCCAAGGCCGAGACCGAGGACAAACCATCGGTCAACACTGTCCGAGCCCATGTTAGAACAGACTCTCCCCGCCGCAGAACTTTTTTCGATTTTGTGCGAGACGACACTGAGACTGGACGACTAACGGTGACTACCCGGCAACAAGCTAAAGCTAACAAGAAGCGAGTCAGATTTGCCAACGAGACCTCAGTAGTCGGCCAAAGAGAAACGGACAGTCAGGACAAAGCGAATGATATGCCTACCGAAGCACATAGCCACGTCGGAGAAGAGCAACGGAGCGCCGAGGATTCAACTTCAACAGTCCCGAGTGCACACGACATAGACCCTCTGATGGTCCAACGAGAGCGTCGGAGACGAATCGCGGTTGCCCAGGACGAAGAGTTGAGATGGTCTAACCTGAAGACAGTGCTCCGTGGTGAAGCCTCGAAGCTCGGTTATCAAGCAGCGAGAGATTCATGGAAAATGTCAGATCGGTTCACGCTAAGCGAGGACAACGTCCTGTATTACCTTGGAACGAGCCGCCGGAAGAGCGACCGACAGCAAGAGGAGACAATCCTACGCCTGGTAGTGCCCTCAACGATGGTACAAGAGGTATTGCAAAACTGCCATGACTCGCTAGAAGGCGGCCACCAAGGCATTGTCCGAACTTTCAACAATATTAGGCAAGACTACTATTGGATCGGTCTCTACGCGGATGTCGAAAGGCACGTACGGTCTAGCCACGATTGCAGCTCTAGCATGAGCCGACCACAGCTCCGAGGGTATTCGCCCGGCAACGTACTCGCCGAGAGACCGTTCCAACCGGTGTCCATGGACTTTGTCATACCACTACCGAAGTCTCGGAGGGGCAATACAGCGCTTTTGCGCTTCCAGTGCGCGTTCACAGGCTTCGTGATGGGCAAGGCAATGGCGGACACCACCACGGTGAGAGTAGCGATGGCTTTTGAAGAGTGTGTTTACTGAAGTTTCGGCGCTCCAACGTTGATCCACCATGACACATGTTTCATGGTTGAGGTGTTCCAAGTTTTTGCCGAGATGATTTAATCGAGACCAACCACGACCCTTCATTAGCTAATGGCCAGCAAGAACACTGTTATGCAGTCAGTGGGCTTGTACGCCGATGGCCCGCTCCAACAAGACTGGGGTGAGATCGCCGAGAAGATTATCTTCGCAATCAACACTCATGGATGCAATGAGGAAAGAAACTCCGTTCTACCTCGCCCACGGTTGGGATCACTTCGAGCGATGACCACGTCGCTTAAACGAAAATCCAGAAGACACTGGTATGGTGCCGAGAAGTGAACCGTCAGCAGGTGATCGCAGTCGAAATGGTCCGGTAATATCTGTCCACAAAGAAGTCTCGGAGAGCCTGATAGCACAATGCAGCACTTAGTGGAAGTGAGCAAGCGGCAATGCCGAGCACTGACAAAACTGAGCCCTCGGATGAGGGACACTCTGTCTCAGGGGCAGTGGACGACACCTTCGATGCGCTGCCGAGGTCTTTGTTCGATTCTGGCAACCGCGTTTGGTTGCATGGAACGTGTAAACCAAGACTGCCGACGAAGCTAGCACACCGAAGGCATGGACCATTCCGGGTGAAGAGAAAGGTCGAAGAGTTTGCGTATGAGTTGGAACTACCGGACCGAAATGGGTACAGGTTCTACCCTGTGGTGCATGTATCACGACTCAAGGCTGTGAACGAATTCAGGAGGCGACAGAAAAACGAGACTAGATTTCGACGAGGAATTACTGCCCGAGGACAACTAGGAGCTTGACCAACTCGCTGGCGAATACGGGATTGAGGTTATTGACGATGGGGTCCCGTTATCCACAAGCACCGAACGAGCTGTCCGAGAGCTCAAAGTAAAGTGGTTTGGATATGATGAACCAACATGAGAACGTGCGTCCAATAAATCGTGTGGAGGCCTTCTCTGTGACTAGTTGCGAGAGAAGCGCAGTGACCGATGGTAGCAAATGGTCCAAGTGCTAAATGGAACGCCACCGATCATTGACCTGCCTGCAGGATCAGTACCGCCTGCAGTGGTAGACGAAAAGAAGCTACTGTACTGAATTGAAGATCCTCTGTGGGGCCGGTACAGCCTACAAAGATGAATGATGGAGATTAATGTACCGAACACTGCATACTTGCATGAAAAGTAAACGAACCAGCGAATTGGAGATTACGACGAAGTACGGCAGCGAAACCAAGCTAGGACCCTGACATACTGTACTATTGAGACCACAAGAGTAGCTTGGGCAACAAAACCCAGAAAAGTACACCGACCGAGATCGTATCTCGGTGATGGAAGTAGCCAAGTCCATGAGGACGTCCAAACCAGCGCTCACGATATCAGCACGACGCAATCCCGCGATATGAGGCGGTTGACTTCGAGGTCCAGTTGCCACATAGCCTTCATCTGGATATACTTGCTTAGTCGATCCCTCGTCGGACGGATCAGTGATCCACGGCGCCCAAATTGCTGCCGGATCTAGAGTAGGATCCACAACAATTGAAGAGGCAAAACTTGCCCGAGACCAGTGCCGAAGAACGAACAGTGGCACATTTGGGTTGCACGGCACAAAACTAAGTAGGGGTGCTCGGCTGGAGCATCCACCCAACACGCCATGGTTGCCGAGCGTCCAGGTCTCGGAGCCCTCGAACCTAGTCGTCCGTAGTCGGAGCCCAGTCCAGCTCCTCAAAAGGATATTGGAGGTTGGTAGGCTTCAACAAATCTCGGCCAAGTTATCGCGAGCCTTGTGGTCGCGATCAACGCTCCACTCCTAAACCCGGTAGACCATCTGCTGGTGAATACGGTCAGCGCGAAGGTTCTGAGCCTTGTTATATCTCTTCCACTGAGCATGACGACCATGCTGGCGCTCGAGATGCCGGAGAAAGCTTTCCATGGCCGAGACTTGATCCCAATGGCGACGCTCCCATAGTGCACGACCCAAGTCAGTCTTCTAAGTCTTGTCGGTCGAGACGCCTGGAACTGGCGCCACATCTTGACGGTACGACCGGTCCCTGAATCCCGGATCGAGATCTTGGACCCGGAAGGGAAACCACTTGCGTCGAAAAGGCAGGGATACCGAGGCAACCTTCGGTGGAGCTCCTGACAAGGGCGATTGGGATTCTCCCAGTCCATTAGGACCCCGAGGCCAGTAGCAGAGACCGGAGAGACGGAATCCTTCCGCAGAGGTTCGGAGAGCTCCATAGTCTTAATCTTGGACCAAATCTTCTGTGCACCAGGTGTAGTACACCCAGGTTCGAGAAAGGGGCCAACCAAACCGGCTAACTTCTTTGGTCCCCGCTGCGAAGACCCATTTCCAAGCGGAACGAGAGTTGTCAATCCGGCTCGAGAGGAAGTGGGAGGACCCTGTCGCTACGGAGCGAGATCGACGAGAGCCTGACTGAGCCGCACGCGGAGGTGCTTGAGGAGTGACAGTCGAGACACCAGAAGCGATAACCCTACGGCTCGGCAGTGAAGATTGGGACCGAGCCGACGAAGCAGCTGGAACACTGCTGCTGGTCGTGACTGGCGTCACAGCCACGGAAAGCGATTGAGACTTCGCCGAAGACCGAGACAGTCCCAAGACGAAGTCGTCCGCAGCGAGCTCTCGCTCAGCCACCTCCATAGAACGAAGACCAGACATCACCGAGACTCCACGGACAGGACGCCCGTCTTTGCGTGGAGGTGTGACCATCGAAGATGAGAACGGGTTTTGGCAGGCTGTGAAGCCTCGGTAGGCGTCACACCTGAAGTCAAGACCACGACGCCAGATGTAGACGTCGAGACCGGGCACCAGTGTCATCTTCTCCGTCCGAGGTCGGCAACCCCTTCGGTGTCTCCACCTTCAGTGTCCGAAGCGGCCGACGACTCCATAGGAGGTGCGGAGTCCTCAGGACCAACGCCAGGGGAAGCTTCTGCAGGAGCAGTCTCTGCAGATTGAGCCGAGACAGACGACGCGGTAGTGACAGGCGGGGTCCCCAACGAAGCTTGAGCCAGGGTAAACTGTGCCTCAGCCGTGGAAGACGACGCCGACGAAACCGGTGTAGACGTCGGAGTAGGACGTGGAGATTGCTCACGTCGGACGTCGGCCGAGCCGAAGACGGGACAGCGACTCGCGCCCAGGATTCACCGAAGGACGACTAAGTCGTCAACTGGGTCGCAACGAATACTTCGGAGCCGCCGGACTTTATGGAAGGGCTTAGCCACCGATGCTTGATACTGACGGAGTTGACGGCGCTTTGGAGGTGGTCCAACAGGTTGTGAATTATCGGATTCATCTTCCACCTTATCCGCAGTGCTTGGAGGTGCAGAAATTGTTTGCCGGGCCGAATCCGAAGCCTTGTCGTCGCTCGACGCGCTACCGGAATGACCAGAACCTGGAGTCTGAGGATGCTCGACCGGCACCTGCGGAGGAGTCAAACCAAGAAAGTTTCAATCGATGTCATAGGCTGTAATACTGGCCGAGGCTAGGACAAGCGAGTCGGTGCACAGGCCATGGTTGGCCGAGTGCTGCCGAAGGATCGAATTCGCCCTCTGCAAGCTGTCTTTCTCGGTCACCAGAGCCTGGATGCGAGCTGGCACGGTGCTGTCGTTCCGGCTGTCACTCCGGAGCATGACCGAAGCTTGACCATCTGTGCGGTATATGCCGCCAAACCAGCCTTGAACCGCTCGCGATCCTTCTGGATCGTCCGGACCGCTGCAGTAGCGCCGGCCTCGGCGTTCTTCACGCGAAGACCGAGCTGAGCCATGAACTCGGCGTGAGTCGCTATGGCAGCGTTGGCCAGTGCGATCTGGCTGGAGAGAGCGACATTCTCCAGCCGAACAGAGCGCAAGGTGTCGGCGGCAACATTGAAGCCGCACGAAGCTTGACTGCAGAATATTTTGGCCTTCGTCCGCAACTGGAATTTGATCGGGAGCTTGTCCTCGGGATCCTTGACCTGCTCTTGGCATCGAGAGACTTCGTCGCGCAGCAGGATCATCTCCTCGGACTCGTGGAGAGGAGCCCGGACGGGAGCGACGACAGCAGCAAAATTCTCGCTGAGGCAGGATGCGCTCTGCAAGCGACGATTCAAGTTGGTGTCGACGCGGCAGGGGGGTTACGAGCAACGCCAACGACGAGCTTCGCGAGCTGCAAGAGCTGAGGATCGATGGAAAACGCTTAATCGCTCGTCGGTCGTCTTAGCTAGTTTAAATATCTGGGTCGACGATGATTACGTTACGTAGAATTTTGTAACTCGGGTTCCAATTCAGCATACTTTTTAAATAGTTGCCGTATAGCTTCTTTAGACAACGGGCGCCACGTTCGCGCATTCAACGTTAGTGCACGTTCTTCGTTACGGCATCCAAAGTTCACTACGTAAACTTTGCCTTGACTGCCCTCATCGCGCCAAAAATTCGGCGTTTGCAACCTCAGAGCATTCCGCGATATCAATGTTTAAATCGTTCACAATAAGAACGTCCGTCATACAATGAATTCTTCACAGCTTTCTCCATGCATTCCTTTGTGGACGGATTTTCGCGACCCTGATACACTTGATACAATACTGCAGGACCAACCCGCACAACTCGTGGTTTTTCATCACTGTGCTGACGATAGTGTAACTCTTTGCGGATCTCCGCCACGAGAACATCCGTGAATGTGCTATTTCCGTAACCTGGTAAGCCGTGCAACACCACAATACACTTGTCTACTTTCCATTTGCACTCCACGTAGTCTTCAACAATGGTTAAAATAGATTGTCGCCATTGTTTCGCCCGTTAATTGTTCATGAATTGCATGTTCGTTGCCGCCATGATAAATCGAAAAATTAAGCTGGAAAGGTCGCTATTTTAAAAAATGTTGGTGCTGTTTTTTGTCTGCTATTTTCACGTGTTTTCAGTAATTAATTTTTAGGCGCAAAGGCTATTTAGAAAGTCGGGAGTGGTCTTATAATTTTTGAAAATAATTGTGCATAAGTACTAATACTCAAACTTATATTAGTTCTATTTCTAAAACAAAAAACTGAACGAAAGCGTATTTAATGTGCAACTTCACCAAACACCCTCATTATACGTAGAATTGATATTCTACGATATACCCTTAACGAGATGATTAGATTTAGCCAATTAAAGAAGAGTTACAATAAATTCGTCTCTCGATGTCGCACTTAATGAACCTAAACACCTTTATTCGAAATTGGTGTTTTATGGATGATTTCCCTGACATGTGCACATTACTGGTTTTAGCTGAAGTTACATACAATCCCAGAGAATAGCTTAATTTTCATACAGCCCGACGAATTTTCGTTAGAACTTCAAACTATTAATTTTGGACTAACCCGAATTACAAATTCGGATAAATTACTGTCAGGTTACCGATGGATTTTTTAAATCTTTAGACCCAGTTGACTATCACGATCCTCCATAATTAACGTTTGGGCCCTGATATTTCATCCGTTTTCTAACACTTCGTGTTCGTACTTATACCCATGAATATCCTTACCCAGCTCCAACGTTTTTGCATTCCATGTTTTTGCTCGGCATCTTATTGCCATGTAACTATAAATGCGTTGGACCACACTAACAAGTCTAAATATTACATCCTTAATAAATAGTCTAAGGCGCATGAAACTAAACTATTGCTGTACATTGACTAGTTTTACACAAACTTAGTTCCATACACTGGTACACTGGTATTTACCGTTCCTACTTAAACTTCATCATCATTTCTAATTCGATGAGCCCACCATATCATTTTTGATATTCACAACCACAATCTGATTTGTAGCAAAAACTTATTGAATCAGTACTACGTCTACTCCATGGCAAAGCGCAAGCAACAAGCGGAGAAGACTGGCAGCTGCACGCACAAGCTTGGTAAACCCACCAGAGCAGTAAAGCGCCGTAGAACGTTGGAGAGCGCATCTGACTATGGTAGGGCGACAAAGAAACCGGAAGCATTAGCAAACTATTATGATCCAAAGCAATTATCTGCTGTTCTTCGTTCTTCCTCGTCAATTAAAGAACTCACGAAAGCGGAACTGAAGGAGGCGTGTGCTGCGCTGTATGTAAAGATACTCCGGAACAAACAAGGACGGCGACAATGGGGATGGAGGTTGAAGTCAGAGCCATTCCGACTGTCGGATTCACAAAAGATGTTGTTTGCTAACAGCTACAAGGTCCGCGCAGTGAGGGTCGAAACCTATAGACTACGTTTTTTTGTCTAACAGCTGCCACTTCACTGCATTCTTACACAATCCAGACGTCTTAGCATCCATGGAAGATGAAGTTGTGATGTAGCGAACACCAAGTTTGGCCCTAGGCTGGGTCTAAGAAGTCGTGTTTAACGGTACGAGATTGCGACCCACCAGAGTTCAGCTTTTTAAGCAGCTTAGGAGCGGTGGTCTACGGTACAAACTCAGCTGATGGGGTGAAGCCGAGACCGAGGACTCGGCTATAGAATCTCCAGAGCTACAGGAAGAAGATGCGACCAGGCGCAGAAGTCAGCGACCGTTGGGGCTAGGAACAGTCGCATCTACTGGGCTGAAAAGTCGGTAAGGTCTATAACGACTCTATTTCACTACATATTTGTATAGGAACCAATTAGGAATCAGAAAGGGGGTTTAAGCCCCTAGTGTTAAACAGAGCAGAATTTTCTAGGTCCAGAACACGTGTACACTCTTCCGGTAAGTCCCTGCACGGGCCGGATTATGTCTGCCGTCAGAACTCGAGAGGCATAGCTTGTAGAGTTCTGACTGGTAGCGCCAAGAGATTAGGTTGGCCCGGGGAAGGGCGTGTCTCGCCAAGCGCGAACAACAAACCCCGCCGAGCTCGGCGGGTCGGTATACCGTACAGCCCGGGTACCGTTACTCTTACAGCCGAGTAGCCTTTGCCTCGGCAACCCGTAAAAGCGCTAACGCGCCGTCGTCCATCCTTTGGTGGAGGGCACGGGATAACGTATCATTGGCTGGCTTGGTTGGTTGGTACTCGGCTGAAGCGAGGCACCAACTGTCCCGGAAGGACCGAACCGCTTGAGGACAACCCAGCGCAGGCCAGAAAACGCCAACCTAACTCGGCGATTGTTGTGGTTGCGTTATATTTACCCTCATCTGACGGATTTTTGTGTTCTGCAACACCACAAAGTTCTCTCAGAGTTGAAGGAAGCTGGTGGAACAACGCGAGCTTGACGCTGGAACGCGGGTGGAGACAAGTGCAGAATTGGAGGAGGAATTGACTAGAGTTCATGTTTTCATGTTCTTCATGAAGAACAAATTGCAGAGATGGAGGGGAAGGTGACGATGCTGGAACAACGACTCGGAGACTCAGAAAAGCTAACAGAGGGATTACGATCACAATCGGTGCTGTTCGAAGAAGAGAGTATCGATACAAAACAACGCGCCGTCGTCGAACGTCAAGATTTTGTTTCCCGGTGTGAAGAAGGATTAATAAAAATCCGTGAGGATAGTTTGCTAAAGAAAGAGAAGGGGCTCAAGCACAAGTTTGAAGACTATCGGCCCAGCTTCACGGTCAGCAGACAGAGCTTCAACAGCAAGCTTGTAATCGAGACGACGAATGCAACCGATTGAAAAGACAGGTAGCTTTGAAGGAACAAATGGAACGCCAACACGAGCAAGATATTGTGACAATGTGCCTCTGTATTTTCTAGGCACACCCGCAGCTGCCTAGCCGGGACAACCCGAGCACAGATTCGGACAAGAGATGATGGTTTTCGAGATGGGTATTGAGTGGGACTCCTGGGGGAATTGATGGTTTGGATTTTGGGGATGCAGATGTTCAGTTACGGAGAGGCTCACAGGTTGGAAGCGTACGCCCTGAATGGGTACCACATTCAGGATGCAATACCGACGCTCAGTCCGACCGCCGACCCCTTGACGGCAGGTATCCAAGAGAAGGAAGCAAGTGCCCTCGGAGAACGTATCCCGAGGAGCAGCCTACCTTGATGGAGCCGAACATCATCCAAAACACCCTGAAACTCCAAGGTTTCCACAATTACGACCCTACCTACACATGTAAACCCCAAGACTGTCTCCCTCATCCTGAAAGTTTGATCGCTTACCGGATATGAAGACTCCGTCTGAAGTTATGCCGTACACCCCGAATGTACATCCCGAATGACAATGCATCCTGAATGACTAAGTGATTGTCCAAGAACAAGACCGAAGCTGAAGTTGCCGAAGATGAGTTCAGTCCGGAAGTCAGTTTATTGACATCCAAGCAGATTCAAGACAGTGCGACCCAAGAGTATCGCAATCAGATGATTACACAGTGCAAGAATAAGACCCGTGCTGCCGATCTCAGAAGAGACGAGACATCGCTGATGAGTGTATGCAGATCCAAGTTCGACGTGACATTTCAAGTATAATGAGACCAAGTCTACCCGAGTGTGACCTCACAAAGTAAAGGAAGACCGCCAAAGAAGTACCAAGACTACCTAGACTGAAAGAAAAATTTAGAATGCCAAAGAGGTAGAAGATAATTTTAAACAGAGTTTGATTTGCGTTGGGAAGTACAAGTGTCTTAGAAACACAGGCGACTAAGGGAGGTCGCCGTGTTACCCTATACATCTCGTCGAGGAAGGACTACCTGGAGGACCGCTCACATTAGGAGGGCCCCAGAGTGAGGACAACCAAGGCTGCGCTAACCGCGTAATAACTCTCAACACGTTCAAGTCGATTTAACTTGGGGACCAGTGGGCTTGAACACTCGGAGTGATCCAGTTATTTTATTTGCTAAGTTGCTAGTGGACACTCCGAGCGCCCCTTGCATTTCATATTCATTTCCCTGCGATCTTAGCAGGTTTGGTAGTGATCACCCCTAGGATTTGACTGTTGATTACTGTGTGTTTAGGAAGGACATTCTATTTTTTCCTCGAGGTTTTCGAGGTGGTGCGCGTAGGGCATCCCAAAATTTACCTGTATTCGGGCGTGCTAACTAACTGACAGGCTGCATATTGTATATTCAAACTCTGTATTGTTTTAGGTTATCTTTTGGGAAGAAGGTCTTTACTCGTGATCTCTCAACCCACATTCAGGACCCCCAGGATACGTACAACCTGGAAGTTCTTACATTTTCTGTGTGTCTATCTTAGGAATACAAAATGCCCGGTGAAACCCGGTCCGCCGAATTAATCGACACCTATAGGGATTGCACAAGGTCACACGCCAACCTGGATCGAGTCTAGTACTTGATCCAGAACCTGTACTACCCGAAAAGTCGGTTCTTCTCGAAGGACCACCCCCCCCCCACTTTTCGGGCGCGCTATACTTTGGGCGGTCAAGTGTTCGCCCACTTCGCCATAATATCACGCGTGAACAAGATGAAAAGGTCGAATGGGAACGACAACTACGTGCCATAGTTAAAGAGGATGGAACGACTTGTGGTCGAACTCGAAGACCAGAAATATTGGAATGGATCCGCACCAGCCATAGATGAGTGGAGAAGCCGCTGGGAAGTGGATCAAGAGATGCGAAAGGCTGCGCAGGATGCTCTCGAAGACACATTTCGAAATGAAGCAGGAATGGACAACCGCATCGCGCGTCTGGACCTAGTACAGGCGTCATACGAGGCGTGTGGATCGACAGAACATTGCATCGCACAATTTGCTGAGCAGAACGCGAACCCGAAGTACGGTAAGTCAAGATATTACACTAATCGACTACTTTAATAAAACATCGCTGACGGTAGTGATCGCTATGCCATATGACACAAAGACGACGAAAAACAGCGGAATTTTACTGCCAAAATGATGAAGAGGATTCAGCATGCAAGGGGGTCGAGCTTGATGACGACTTACGAGAATTCGGGGAGACTCGAAACCATTTGTGTCACGACCGCAACGGAACCGGCTTGGACACTGTAAGCCATGAACGTTTCCAGTCATTGTGCCGCAAGATTAACTCTATTATTACTAGCATGTGATTTCAATGTCAGATTAAACACGTTAGGCCAATCCATAGTATTGGTATTTGTGCCATAACACTTTATTTCTTCTGGAGGCTGAAAGACCTCGTATGCGAAGAGACCTCGACAGAGGTCTCGAGACGCGTTACTGTTGTTTTCGGTTCCATCGGAAGTGTTCGATAGAAGTTCTGTTCTTGGTGTGTTTGCCCACCCGAAATTATGTACTTTTCGGTTTTGCTAAAGATCTCTAATTATGCGGATGATTCTTCCACAGCTAGATGTGACAACAAAATTTAACAAGCTCGCCCAAGATGTAGAAACGACAGATAAAGAGTTGCTTGCCACTATTATGAAGTAGATAAAGTTGGTCTCTCTTTAATCTGACCTTCTACAACCATTGTTTTTGAAACATTATGTTGCAGCATTCCTCCAGCACGTTGTACGACATTATGTAGATTGAATCGTGGGTGGAAACATTTACCGATTCTGCTAGATGCATGACATTTTTCTTTTCCTCTGCGAGTGTTTGAGTCAGCACTTCGTGAACTTCTAACACCTTCTGCGCATGTTCTGCCATTCTGGCCAACTTTTCCTCAATGCGCTCGAATTGCCGTAGTTTTGACCGTAGCAGCTCCTTGCATACACGCGTGTTGTGAGCTTGAGAGTTACGATGTGTGGGCGACTGTGTCTTCGACGTTAATTCACCGGCGCCAGTGGTATCAGAAGCGGTGGGGGTTGCGCTAGCTTGGCTCATATGCACTCCAGTGTTTCTCGTCCTGCCAGCTGGCTACCACTATGGTGATATTCGGCTAAAGTGTCTGCGAATTTTCGCGATAGTTGTAATCTATCAAAAATAAATTACGGTCAATGGCCCCAACTCTTTAGCAATGTTGCTTCATACAGTAATAATATACATATTATGTCACTTAATATGGTGTGGGAAGCCTTTAATGGTGTACTTATGTCGTAGTAACGTCATCCCATCCATAAATTTCAAACACGAATATACTCAAAATGGTCAATTTAACACATCTTCATCTGCCGTCTTTCGACAACCTAGCTAATGAACAATTCTTGAAGGACAGTTGAACAAGGCAGTCTCCACCTACTCAGCGCGTACGCCCCCCAAAAAAATTAGTTTCTTCAAATGCCGGTTTTCACATTGACATTGTCGCTTATGCTGATGCTGTCGGTCGCGCCTCGACTCCAACCAATTCACCGGTCGCAGGGACGATCTTGGGTTCAGCTCCTTTCAAAACGCTCACATTTTCAGATTCACCATTCTCGGCAGCTGGTTCCTCGTTGTTGTTATTGTTCTCATCCTCGTCATCGCTATAATCTATCGTGAAGACACCCACAAATTTGGACTCCTTAGTGGCATCCAAGTCCACACCAGCTTCCACATTCGGGTCATCAGGTTCTTCGAGTGCGGCCCGCAGCATCTCGTGCGTTGCATCATCATTCTTCTCTTCCAAATCGTCCGTGGAGGATCCATGATCGCTACCGCCATCTTCTACGGTTGCTGTCTCTGAAGATGAACTACTGTCGTTCTGGAGGCTAGTACTTGCAGCTCCCGAGGACCGCCTTCTCCAACCCCATTTCTTCGGGATTGACACCTCAGATAGTTTACTCCGAACCGACACCTCGGAGAGTTTACTCCGCATTGACGTGAGCGAGTTCCTGGAAAGTGACATTTGGCGTCTAGGTGCACTGTTACTACCAACGCTACCACTGTTGGCTCGGTTCATCTCGCTTGTAGAAGTGATACTTGCGTCACCCTCTCCACCATTCACAGGCATCGAAGTTGTAGTGGGCATCGCTTTCTTGCGTCGAGGCTTCAGTTTGGACTTTTTTTTCTTTGGATCCTCACCCGTGCGAAGAATGGTATCGTAGCGGCAATATACACACTCGTCTGCGACGTGATTCAACAGTTCTTGTGGAGAGGAACCAGCACGATCACGCATAAACGCGTGCCACGACGAATATCCTCCATCCAGCGTGCTCACAAAGCGGAATCCGCGCTTCTGGAAAAAGAGTGCCGCCTCGTTAAGACAATCAGTATCTAGGCGAACTGCATCCCGGATGCTGGTCTTGACGTCCTCCGAAGTCACTAACTCAGGAGGGATGCCGACACCATGACCCACCAACACGACGTGAACCTGTGACTTCATTGGGTTGAAGGCTTCCATGCTCTTGGCGATTAGGTCTGGCGAGTCGAACACAGACGGATCCAACGTGTATGCAACCGGGATACGACCACTCTTTAGGTCTTCAGAGCTGCGCAAGCCCCGACAGTCAACGACAAAGAACCGAAGGCTGCCATTGCCTGAACCCTGCTGCTGGTCACCAGTCTTATCACCACCACCCATGAGCTGTGTGCCAACCTCCTCAACGCTAACAGGCAGTGCAAAGTAGGCAGAAGGAGGGTCGTGCTTCTCTGCTGGGTGTTCCCACTGCGTTTTCCCTGTCTGAGTGTGGTACCAGAAGATTTTACCAGCAATTGACCGCGATTCTTTCATCACCCACTGCGACATATCGACCACGGCTTCACCAGTAGATTTGCGGTCCGAGCTAGAGGGACCACTGAGACTACCTGAAGGTGGTCCACTCATGTTGTCATTGTTAGACTGAGACCGAACCTTCTTAGCAGCCATACCAGCACCAGATCCATAGGCAATTTCAATTGCTTGGCGTGAGGAGCATCTGATATCAACTGATGCCTCGCGTTGAGAGCATTTGTACGTCTTGGGTGTTTTGGTACGCAGGCGCGACGCCGACAAACATAGGAAACGAACATTCTCCTCGTCAGCAAACGCCTTCGAGTCGAACGTCGCGCGAATCTGGTCCTGTACCTCTTCCGTCGATTCACTTGTCGAAAGCACGTCTTCGCGCTGAATCAGCGCTGCGATCACGAAGAAGAGTCCAAAAAGCGAATCACCCGTCAACAAGTACTGGTCCATGACGTACACGAACGCAGAAGGTGGAACAACCTGGTACAAATGTCCAAGCAAAAAGTCTGCAGCAAATAGTTTTCCCGCGACACTCCACTCATTTCCACACCACTGGTTCAAAAAATGTGCCAGTTGTGGTGCATGATAACTCAGCAATTGCTCCACCAATTGTTGTCGTTCTCTTCTCAACGTTTGTGCTTCTTCTTCATCTGCTCGGCGTTTACTCTCTTCTGCTAACGACGACGTCGAATCCATCGAACTCGATCTTTCCAAAGCTCCTCTTTGTCCTGCAAAAGCTTCGTCCATACTGCTGTTACTCCCTCTATTACTCCCTCCTCCGCTCAGTCCAGCTGAGTCAGCGAACAAACTATCTGCCACTACAAAATGAGGTAGAAAATGTGCACAGTACTGATAAAAGCAGTCATAGATCGTGGGGAGAGGCATTTTCAAGAGAAAGAACGGAGCCACAACACGAGCCATGCCTGTGGAATAAGCCACACTCTTAGTGGTCAAAAACCACATGAGCAGCACCTCCAGTTCCTGTTGCACTCTCTCTCGAGCTTTTGTATCATTAGGCTCGAGGATCTCGGCGACATCGCCGCACTCATCGACCAAGAGAGGGTCTCTGGGCAACTTCCCCAGTCTCTGCAGCATTCGATCGAATTCCTGAGCTGCAGAGCCGTGCTGGTTCCGCTTGTAGACGTTCAGTAGCACCTGCCAGATCTCTCCACGTAGAGCATCGCATTGAGGCGGTAGACATGGATACACGCTGGTGAGCACGCAGTTCTTGACCTCCTCTACCCCTGGACGACGTGTGATGGGTCTCTGAGCAATTTCCACGGCGCTAGAAGCCGCAGAAGACGTTGAACTACTGGAGAAGAGCTGGAGCAGACTCTCGGCGAGACTGCTCCGCTCCTGGGACGATTTGGACGCCCAAACTCGCATGGATCGACGCGTCAGGACCTTGCGCAGAGCCTCGTCCTGCTGAATGCGGAGTTCTGACGCGGGGGACGACGCAGAGGCGGCCGAAGGAGACGCCATGGTCAACGCGAGACGTTACGATTATGAGGGGGAGAGGAGCGTATTGAGGATGTGCGAATGACTTGAATTTGTATGCGGGATAGTGAAGTCAAGTGAAATATGGAAAAACTGATTTCGGTGGATCGTTTATGTGTATATGCGACAATTGTAGCAACGTCGAGATGGCTACAATGAGATGGCTACAATCGTTGCAGTAAGTGGTGAGCTGCTGCGAACGTATCTACGGGCTGCACGATGTCCATGCGTAGGTGGATAGTGGAAATGGTTTCAATGCTTCGAGGTGAAGATGGTGATGGGGTTGTCGGCATTAAAACGTGGAGAGGGTCACATCGAGACAGAACGAAGCGGAACGCATGGCCTGATACTCTTGTCAATGTCTTGCGCTTCTCCGAAAGACGAAGTTGAACATAGTCCTCAGCAGGTAGATCGAGCAATCTCTCCACTGTATCTCCTTGACAAAGCACCACCAATGGGCTTGTTTGAGACCGACCGTCCTCGAGCGTCACTGCTAATTCACCAAATGTCTGCATTGTGTCTGTCAAACCGAAAAACATTTCTTGACAAAAAGAGCATTTCCACTTGGGCGGTCCTGAAGTTGTCAGCTCTTGAGTCATCATCTCCAATGGGCGAAGGCAATTCTTGTGTGCACATGTAGTGGAATGCCCCTTCTCGCATGTTGTGTCGATCACGAAGTTTGGTGCTTCGAGACTGTTGTTGCGAATCAACCACCCAGCGGCTGTCACGGTCATTTCGGTCATAGTGAGTGCGTGTGTTGTGATTTCATGGCCTGTTGCAGATCGATCCAGGGTAGTATTCATGAGACCTGGTGTCGTGTTTACCACTGTTAGTTTGGAGCTGTTGCTGAAGAGGGACTGCTTTCCGAAGATACCCTCCCAATCTGAGCACAGCACTACAACACCGGAAGACGAAGGCGTGTTGTACGCTTTCGTTGAAAAGGCAAATTCTACCGGAGCAGTTGATGTCGATGCTGACGCTGGTGGCATGGGCCTACGTTCTCGGAAGCGCCGCACAGGCTTCGACCGCATATCAATCGCCACAAGACCATCCAAATAGACGCTCTGACCAGGGAGTAGACGTAAAGCTGCCAACGCATTCTCGCCTGTTACCTCAATTGTCATCAAACACTTGGATGATGCGATGTAAACCTGCAGTATCACGACCAGATAGTACTTTGACACAATTGTGCGATCCAACGGCGGTGGTGGCTGCTGCTGCATTTTCGCGTTCAACTGGTTCGTCTTCGGATCATAGTATGCGTAGAAGAACGCTGCGAGCAGCGGTACACCATGAGAAACACTGATACTCCGCACGTGAGCGTACAGGGAAAAATTATGCCATCCTGGTTTGATATCTTCTAATCCGGATAAAGGCATCTCCACCTCGCGATTACCTTGACCAGCTACTGAAATTGTTTGGTTTTTAACCGCAGTGACTCGACAAGGCTTGCAAAACAAGACGGTGGCACTGCCGTATTCGAAGTAGTATGCTAACCTCTGCTGAGATGAATACTCGTTCAAAATGTGTAGAATTTCCGAGTCGTGCTGATCACACACGTGCACGAACGGATGGAAGATTGACAGTGTGTCTCCAACGCGGAACAGACGACTGAGAGCCACCTGATCGTCCCATAGTACCATCAAGTGTAAACCTTGCGTCATTCGTTGAGTGTTTGGCGTCGCTCCAGCGGGGATTCGAGTACTTGCCTGATCAACCTCTCCCAGCAAAATTACTTGCCGTCGTAGATACAAAGGCGTTTGACATGGACGAATAGCGCCAATATCGAGCACTTTCGCCTTCAGCATCACCTGTTGAATTGCAGCTGGGTCTTGCTCTCCACTTACCAACTGATCTACTTGGCTCAAACTAACCGAGTCAGCCAGCAACCTCCGATCCAGTGGTCTTGCTTCATCCAGTCGTGCAGTCAGGAACGCAGTCGGTAGCAACGTAAACTGGAATCGCTTGTCTTCCCCATTCACCGGTCCCATATCCATTGCCTTCCTCTCCAACAGCTTTGCATTGGTAAATACTACCTCTCGAGCAGTCTGAAACGGGAACGTAGCGACACTGCAATAAACATCAAAAGTAAGTAAGATCAACTACTCCTTGCCCGCAATTCCACACAACTCACCGACCTAGCAGCTTCATATTTCAACTGATTATGCAAAAAGTCCACACACGAACGAAATCTCTGATGCAGATACCTGTCCAAAAGGCAGTTTAGTGTCTTTCTCATCATTTTCACTGCAACAACAGCACTCACATGTGAACAATGACATCTTTTGCATTCTCCATCTCAACAGTCAGTCGATGGTTCCTGTAACCTGTGATTTTAGCTTGCAGAGCTTCCTGCTCCCCTTCAGCCAATAAATCTCCCATGTCTTCTTCGTCTCGAATTTTCCGTTTTTTACGTGGTGCTCCCACCTCGTGCCCTGCGTCGCCTGCTTCTTTTTGCTTCAATAATTTAGCCAACTCCGTAACCACTAAAGCTTCCGTAAGACCGTCTGGATACTCCTCAATAAGGCGCAATAGCTTGGAGAAGACCCAGTAGAAAGGGATACAAGGGATATCTGCACCATTGCGCCGTTTCCTCTGCCATAATTCACGCAGTTTCTGCTGTACATACGACACTTGACGCTCAACAAAGTCGAAGTCATGCTGAGGACTTGCGTTATGACCACGACGAGGGTCCACGGGCCGCTCGAACTCCTCGATAGCGTCCAACAGTTCCATCAATAATTGGTTTGATCGGAATAGAAAAAAACAATAATTGATAGTGTTTTATACACTACTGACTTCAACAATGGCTGAAACACTATTCGATGTTGTCGTTAGGAGGACTGAGAACAAGATGATATATCCTGGTGAATACATTCAAAAGAAGATTATTTGTAGTCAAGGCTGAATAGCTGGCCCTCCACTCTTTTAGCAATATCCTCCGTTCTCGGATCTTTTTTCGCAGTTTCAACCATTTTCGCCAGAGCATTGCCCCTATAGTACTCTCGTAATGTCTTCGGCATTAGTAAATTCTCTGTAGGAAACTTCATTGTGAAGTCATCCGTGTATTGGATCCAAGCTCGAAATCGTGGGTCCCTTAAAAGGTTGTCGCCTGCATTATTGAGCCCCAATATCACGAAGACGCTATTCGGAGACTTTTTCATGGCAAGCCAATGCTGGACCAGTTCGGAATGTAATTTCGTAGCCAAGTCTTCGGTACGCGGAACCCTTTTGGCTGCATCAAGTAGCTGGATCATACGTTTGTCGCTGTATCCGACTGACCTTATTGTCTCCAACAAAGTCGTTTTATGCCTGGGATACTCCGTATTGTACAAGTTCAAATACTTCGTCCAAGTGGTCACCTCTGGACTAGAGAGAAGGTTGTTCCCTCTGGTGTCTAGATTCATCAATTCGAAAGTGTAACTCGGTGGCCAACGCTTCTGCAACCATAGTTGAAACAGTTCCGTCTGCAGTCGTTTAGCGATGATCGCTGTACTCTTGACATCCTTTGCCGCGTTGAGTATCTGAATTACGCGTTTATCTCCATAATGATATACCATTGTCGAGATTAAAGTCGTTTGATATTTCGGGTTATCCTTGTTGTAACCTTTGATGAAATTGATCCAAGTGTTTAGTCCTGGATGGTCCAATAGATGCCCACCTGCTTTGTCAAGTTTCAGTCGTTTGAACAGTTCGTCGGGGATATCCTTGGTCTGTTCAATCTCCAATCGCTCCACCTTTTTTTCGAGACCTGGGGTTTTCTTTGCTGCGTCAACCATCTTTGCCAAATCTTCCTTGTTATAATGATTTTTCAGTGCCGACAGTAACGACGTTTTCTTGTTAGCGGTTTTCATGTTGAGGTCATCGACGTACTTGGCCCAAGTAGAGAACATGGGATTGTCTAACAAATTCTTGCCAGCCTTGTCCAGCATTAAGATCTTAAAAACAGTAACTGGTGAGGTTTTAGCAGCTAATAAGCGCTGTATTTGCTCTGAGTGTAGTTTGGTCGCAATATCTGCCACACTTCGAACATGCATTGCTTGAAGCAACATTGTTGACAAGGCTTCGTCGCCATAGATCGTCGATAGAATTGAAATCCTTGATTGAGCCTTTCCACGAAACTTTGCGTTAAAATCGTCCAGATACGATAACCAGGTCATAAATTGCGGATTCTCAACAAGTTTATCTCCAGCCTTGTCAAGCATCATCAACTTGTAGACATCCGCTGGGTTTTTTATGTTGGTCAACCAATACTTAAGCTGCCTGGTGTGAAGCTGGGTAGCTAAAGCCTGGGTTTTTGGGATCTTTTGGGCTGCAATGATCATTTTGAATAGAGCTCGATCGCCGAAGTAAGATGTCAGTGTATTGATCGCCGAGCCATACTTGTCCACGTACTCTACCCAAACGGGAAATTGCTTGCTGTCAAATAACTTGTCTGTAGTCTTTAATCCTAATCGCACGAAAACAGTGTCCGCCGATTTTTCTTTATCCTTCCAGCGCTGTAAAGTTTTTTCAGAGACTGTCGACGGAGTAATTAAGCTTTTGAGCTTCTCTACACGGGAGACAGGACCTACTCGCTCTTCACTATTGCTGGCTTGAGTTCTCAGATACCTTGGCGAGGGGTCAGCATTCATCTCACCAGAGCCTGATCGAAAGACTTTAGGCAATTCGGAGAAAGTCATTATCGAGTCCGACGTCGCCAACGCGATGCTGACATTTGCAAGGAGAGTAGAAAGCACCAGAAATGGTATACAGTGCAAAGTCATGGTAACCACTTTTTTCGTGTTGAGTAGCCAAACTTCGCGAATAAATCGCGATATGAGAGTCTTGTTCGCCTTAAACTACAATGGGAAGCAAAATCTGTTTCATGTCCGAATAAATAATGCATGTCATTAAGGATTGCATATACGCTTAGAAAAAGAAAAATCAGCAGCCACATATTCAGTTGTCATTACTGATTGCATATATGCTTGGAAAGCAGCAACTATATAAACTGTATTGCACCCAACGTAGCTTTGTATATTGACCGAGACTATATTCAAGTTTTCTCCACCAACCATCAAGAATGAGATAAAAGACCGATAGTGAAACAAGTATGCGTTTCTGTGTCTTGTGAGAACTGATGCTATGCTGAAGTCAATGGTCTCATGTCCATCATTATCGAAGGAACGACACTTCTACCAAACGAAACATCCGAAACTAAAATGATGACAAAGAGCGAGGTAAATTCAAATACACTCCTGTCAAGGTGAAAAACAAGGTAAGGGTGAAGCTGGGAATATACAGTACAACAAGTGCATTTTCAAGCAACAAAACTCCAGCATGGGTGAAGAAACACTATCCTGAGTTAACAAATGCAGGTAGGTGATGATAAACCTCCAGTAAGGAGCTGTCACACCGTACGAGAGGCACTTCGTGTTCGCAGTTCGAAGAACTGTCATTTACAGAGGATGGCATTGAGCAAAAGTTGATGGTTAGCCTCTTTCTTCTCAACAGCTAAAACTATCGACCCTGCTATCCGTCGCACCACGGATGACTTCGGTTTGCTGTTCCTTGGCGGTGACTATCAAACGTATCAAGGTTCAACGGTGTTGTGAGTTTGGTGTGTGTGACGATGCTATTCAACGGCACGGTGTGCTGTTGCCAAGACTGTATAAAAGAAGTAAAGCAACGAGCTACATGAGTGCATCGCTCAGGAGGTGAGGTACTACGGCTTTCGACGCTCGCGACCGAGGTACTGTAGCTCTGTCATGCGTGTAATAGTGTTGTAGCTGCGGACAGACAGAGGATCTGAGTGTTCCGGGATCATAGCGTTAGCGCGCGCCTTCGTCGACAGCTGGCGAGCTGAAATTGGTACACCTAAGAGATCATCAACATACTTCTTTACTGAAGTTGGGACGGACGGAGTCTCAATTGGAACGTCAGCTACGTGAAAGGGAACGTGAAAACCAGGATTTCCAGCAACAGGTAGGACAGCTCGAAACCCAAGTACAGATTCGCGAGGACATTTTGGTAAGTCGTACAAGTGCAGTCATGCCGCAACAGAGAAGAGGGACTAGAGGTAGGCAAGTAGACTCAAGTCTTTTACTGTGAGACGCAAACTGGTTGACCTCGACAATGCACAGACGGATGAGATCGAGTATGTTCGAGACTCCGTTTATTATTGAGCTTTCGTCAAGCTCATGATCGTGAATACCGCGATGTGACTAACCAAATAACGAGAAGGGAGAGTGGGGACCTCTACGCGTAGTACACTAGTCGTAGTCCTTGCGTCAAGTTCAAATTTGACGGTACAATGCTTCAAAATATGTTTCCTGTCAACCACAGATTCAGTCTAGTGCTATTGTAGCATTGATAAAACACCTGTCAAGCAAGCTATATCGCGTGCGCGAGCTACTGAACATCATGCCAAGGATTTCGTTTTTGCAGGTAGGTGTGCAGTCAACATGACGACAAAGACTGCTTGGCAGACAAAATAATATTGTTCAAGCTGGAAGATGGTAACAAATTGGTGCTTCATTATCAGAGTCAATGTGAACATT
>VOQZ01000209.1:0-30483 GCA_008079305.1 Phytophthora palmivora | reverse complement strand
GTGTTTATCGTCGATAATTTATCGGGTGTGCGATTACCCATTGTTCATCACGGGGCTTTAATTCCAAATCTAGGAGAAACACGGGCAATATCAAGTCTTGGTCTGGGAAAAGAGCTATAGAAGTAATGGAGGGTGTTAATTTGATCGATGCGTTTATGAATTTAATTGATCGCCTTTCCCTTCACCACACCAACTCATTTTGGATGAACATACCTGGTCACAACTTTTTTGCTGAGGAGCAAGATATGACGTTTGTTCCTTGTAGCTACTACTGTATTTGGAGAGGATGACAGATCTACAAACAAAGTATTGAGGTTCATCGACGCTAGGACACGAGAAGAACTGATCATCGACATAAGTGACAATCTTCAAAACCACGGAGAGGAGCCTCGTCTTGAGCCTTTGGCAGTGATTGAGTTTGATACATGGTTGGGATTTCATCATGACTGCATTGAACTTCTCGATGATGAGGACAAGAACGAGAAAGACTGGGAATGAGCTGTCTGGCTGAGGCGTTTAATAATTCAGGAGAAAATGAGGACTAGCATACATTGCAACAACGCTCGTGGCGTCTTTCACTTGGCTGCTTGTTTTAGACTGTCCCCTGGCGGCGCAGCTTCATCACTATCTTGGCGACGGGTTATCCTTTTCGAGAAACGGATGCATGAGCTTGATATTTAGTTGGCATTATGGAGACACGATTAAGTTTGCGACAGCGATTGCTTCGTATCGACGACGCCAATGTACCAACTTCAAAATCTCTGTCTGGTTCGGTATTCAATCACTCGTACGACCCAGCTGGACGCCGTTTACAGTCTCAAGAATGCGATGACGAAAATATTGACGACGAAGGTGACGAAGAAGCTGATGATGAAGAGAGCGGTGACGACGGAGATGTTGAATTGGAAGCGGGTGGTAAAAGTACAATGGCCAAAACGTTCAAGTGTCCGACAGCATCAGTGGTCAAGTTGGTATTCAGTCGTAGTGATCCCTTTCGGCGCAACCCCACCGTGTGTTTCGACTATCCTCCATCTCTGCGGTAGTACGAGACTACTCAGGGCAGATAGTTACCACTGTAGACGCGCACGATTGTCGTTGTTTTATCGAACTTCTTGGGAGCGAAACTGCGTTAAGAATGCTTTCGCCGCAGCGGGGTTCTTCAGGACACGGAAGAAATGGACGTCTTGGCATTTAGCGTGGGCGAAACCAGTCCCCAAGACGGAATTCGAGAAATTCCGAGGTGATCACCCACAAGTGTTCAATCATTTTCCTGATCCGTGGGTTATCGGGCGAAAGGATCGACTAATGAAGACACTTGCCAATTGTCGTCGACGCTTCGGAGCGAGTTACGACTTTTTCCCTGAAGGCTTTTCACTTCCTGACCAACTCGATGCGTTTCGTCGCGCTCTGGAGCGTAATGAAGCTTTCATCGCTGGCACATTCCCTTCAGTAGTAACTAGCAAAGGGACTGACGAAACATCTCGAAAAAAAGCGGCGATGGTCGGACCGCTTTGGATCATGAAGCCACCAGCATCTGCATGTGGTCGTGGAATCCGAGTTCTTACTCATCGCGATGCTTGTAAAATATCCGAAGATACCCGAAAGTTTACTAAGAAATCGAAGAATAGGAAGAAACTGAAGACGTGTATCGTGCAGCAGTACATTGCTGATCCACTATTGCTGGGCGATGGCGATCGGTACAAATTGATTTGAGACTGTACGTCGTGGTCACCAGCTTGGACCCACTTCGTATCTACCTCTTCCAAGAGGGCATCGCTCGCTTCTGCACAGCGCCATACTCACTAAACAATCCACGAAATCGATTCGCACATCTTACCAATTACTCCATTAACAAAAGCAGTGATGATTTCGTCGAGAATGCAGATGTACGACGTGCAGATGCCGGTAGTAAGTGGAGCCTGTCAGCTTTAATACGTGCACTCCAGTCCCAGCAACTTATTGATGATCCCAACATACTGATGCGTCAAATTCATGCCATCATTTGTAAGACCATTATCGCAGCCGAGTCGCACCTTACTCCACTCTTTCACCAATTTGCTGGCCAAAGTTCTTGTTATGAACTATTCGGCTTTGATCTCATGCTGGATTCAAAGTTACGTCCTTGGCTCATTGAAGTGAATGTTTCTCCATCTCTCATGGGAGGATCACCTCTCGACCGCCGCATAAAAGGCTTGCTTCTCAGTGATACGCTTCACTTGGTTGGGTTACAAGTACCGATCACCTGTGTTCCACCCAATAATATGCCTGTGAATTTCCATTCTGCGATAGGTTCTTTACCTGGTACATCAGATAAAGGCTCCTCGGTTGATCCATCATCGGGTCGCCAATTCCGTCGCAGCAAAACAATGCGAGCTACATCAGTGAACCGCCAGCTTCACGAAGTTGTGGTAGATCCAACGGTTGAGCGTTTTGATGCTACACACTTGGATATGTTTACTACAAATGACTGGAACATCGTGCGATCCATGGACGATGAAATGGATCGACGCGGTCATTTTGACCGTATTTTCCATTATCAGGATCTTCACAAGCAACAGGAGAAGAATCAGAGAGCTACTCACAGTTCTTCACTTGCCAGCGCTATGCCAACTCGCTTTGTGCCAAATGGTTGCTGACTCCTCGGGCCGTTCGACAGCGGCTCATACGACAACACTCTGCTAGTAGTAACCCTCGTCCAACCCCAAAAGTAAGGCACCGCTTGCGCAAAAGAGTTTCCCAGTAACTTTGTAACTGTGTGAATAGACTCATGCTTCACTTGATACTTTGGTCTGGTGTACGATTTCTTGCTGCTGGCCAGTAATGTGGAGTAGATTGCATACCCCACCGCTTCAATCATCATCGTTGTCGCCGTTATCACCGGGGTCCATTTCTTCCTGATCAATGTCACTGTCTAGCAAATCAGTTTCATCGTTGTCTTCTTCCTCCTCCTCCTCTTTATCAGCTTCAATCATCGCAGCTAGCGATTGTTTTCTGGATAATCCTTGTATTGGACGTAATACGTTCGGCTGTGATCTCCTGACATGCTCGCCCCCTGAATTAAGTGAAGTCACCACCGTGGGAGCACTACTGTCAACAGTGCCACGTGATGCATCCACTCTGCCCATTTCTGGTGGAATCACTGACAGACAGCTAGCTCTTCGGCGAGCAGGACTGATAGCTCGATGCAAGCCATGCATCACTTCCATCATACTTGCGTTTTCTGTTAAAGCTATCGCGTTCTCCATCGAAGGTGGTTGAACAGAACCGAGAATGGCCGCCAAAGCGGAACCTGAAGGTTCTCGTGGGCCCAGAACGATCTTTGACGCCTCGCGCGCTGAGAACATATTACTGCGACGTCCATCGTGACCACGATTTAGTCGGAGGGCCTCGGGTGGGATTTCTAAAATACGAGAGCTGTGTTTGACCTTAAGAGTGACGGCCACATGTGTCATCCTACGCTGCAGCATATCCAGCAGTTCTGGAGAAGGTGCCTCAGCCCAGTTTCGAGTACTTGATCTTGAGCCACTAGCATTCGTGTCATTAACATTCATACTTCTACCATTGGTCTCAGGCCCTCCAACATCAATCTGCAACGCATCAAGACACCGCACCATGATGGCACGCAACTTAGAATGTTCTCGATTTCGCTGCTCCCGTAGTTCATTGTACGATCTGATGCTGGCTTGGGTAGCTTGAATTTTTATCTGCATATCGCGCTCCACCTTTTCGTTAGCCTGCATAATTCCGCGAACATTTTCACGATTGATCTTTTTCTCCGTATTCATTGTGGACAGCTCCTTCTCCAAAGATGCAAGTTCATCTCCTAAAATGAGGTTTGCCTTATACTTCGACAGTAGTTGCTCTTCCGTCGCTGTAAACTGTTCCTCGAACGTCCCAAGATTCGAGAAATCCAATGAATTTTGTATAACGCGGAATGCAGTCTGTGGGGAAGCCACAAACACATTAGCAATATAAACCAATTGCAGAATACAGACAGCACTCTTACACAATAGTCCAGCAATGTCTTGGGGTGATCGGTTCCACCACGACGGCTGTTTATGCCCCTCAAAACTTTGGCATTACCACCCAACGAAGGTACTTCCGCACTGACGTGATAGAGTATCGTCGACCCCCCACTTGAGCTACCAGTCTCAGTGAGACCCACAGAAGCACCTCGACGTGCCAAGTTGCGATCCTGTACCGCACCCATGAGCTTAGCTACGTCAACAACAACTGCATCTTCAGGTGGTAGATTAAGTCGTTGAGCCTCTAGTTCCGTCTCCGCACTGCGTTCAAGCTCGCTCAGCTCTTCAGATAATTGATTGCGCACAATTTTGGATGCGTGGATCTTTTCCTCGTATGTTTGATTTGCCTGAGCTACAGCCTCAATATCTTCTTGCAGTTTATGCCGTACTTTGCGCAAAGATAACAGTTCACGACGCACTCGATCCACATCCTTCTTCATTTCTTGCTGTTGTGTGACAAGCTTCATATATTCTTCTTCCGCTTTTGATAAGCGATGTTGCATGATAGACGAACAGTGCGCCACTGCGACGTCATTTTCGCGCACAGCGTTCACACCGCGCAGCTTGCGTCGCAAAAGGCCGATTTCGGTATCCAAATATGTTTTTGTTTTTTCCAGTTGGGCAAGTTGTTCCTTCATTGTCCGAATTTGGGTCATGAAAGCTGCGTCACTTTCCAGTAAGTGCTCCACAGTACCTTTCACGGCAGATCCTGCTATTGTTGATGCCACACACCTCTTTGGTATTGCTCCTTTAGGATTGGTATCGTTGGAAGCAGATACCGAGGCGGCTGGTATAGAACTGCGACTCCGTTGACGAACCACCACATCAGACGATGACACTTCATATGAGGCTCGATGTTTGCTGAGGTTAAACGACTCAGTGGCACCAGAAGATCCTAACAACGCGCTGCATTTTGTTGAGCCGAACAAAGCTAACCGGTTTGATGACGCCGACTTCAATACAGGGTTGCAAGACGTGGTCAACACCGTATTCGAACTAAAGCTCCGACTGAGGCCTCTTAATGTTGCTGCATTTGCCCTCTTTGCTGCATCGACATCACCGCCGCCACAGCTTCCATTGTTCTCCAAAAAATCATTTGCTGTGCTTTTACGTCCAAGTGAATTGGCTCCATGATCATAATGTCGCGCTAAAACACCTTGCGAACCAGAATGTTGTCGCCATGGCATCGTTTGTGATTCAGGCAGCTGCAGTGGACCAGACGCTGATCGGGGTGGTAATCTCTTTCGTCGGTGAATCGGCTTCTCGGCAATATGTACGACGTATTGATTCGGGTTCTCTGGTTGTGTCTCCACGCGCTCAATTACTCCAGTTTGTTGCATCAACTCCAGCGAGTGCCGGTTGCCGAGCAAAAACTCACGTCGCTTTCCCAAATGTGTATCCAGCAGCGCATTATACTCTGGAATGCCATCACTCGGAAGAAACCGCGTGGAGAATTGGCGCACGGGTACATGTCGTTGTTGCTGCTGATTATTCATTGAGAACAAAAACTAACGAACCCAAGTTTACCTCACGCAGCCATACCCTGCACAAGTGCACAGTAAGTAGCCAACGTGCACACCAACGACACGGAAAAACAGACCTGATTGAGGCTATTTTGCGCACACGACCTGAACCAACACTGATTACCTACAGACTGAAAATACAAGATAAAAGTACTCGAAATACAAATCTATATTTCGGTACAGACAGTTTAGCAGCAGTCACGAGGAACTTACGTGTACAACACGTTGAGCGAGCCTGCGTTGTCTTCGGCTGGTGATTCACGAGTCAGCTGGAAGAATATTGGACGTTCCAGAGCACTGAGCACAGACGATGATTCTGTCAACGGCATGAAGCTCCGCATCACATCGACTGGAGTCATCGTGACATCACGTAAACTCACAAATACACGAACACGACGCTTACGCAACTCTCCCTACAAAACCATTCATGAAAGAGAACTTAGCACCATACACAATACCAGATTCCAATCCCAAGCGTACATGAGTCAGCAAAGCAGCCGGCACACCCCGTACAAACTGAGGTACTTCAAGTGGTCGCACAGGCGTTTCCATCTTCATCTCGTCAGTCACATACGACGACGCCAACATCCTGAGCTTGACTCCAGTCTCTCCATCATCCAATTGGTCTGCATAGATGGTGGACAACTGCGAGTCGAGACACACCACCTCATTGGCTTCAACGTGCTCCCTCAGCTTCTTGAGCCACACCCACGTCGCTGCAACTGGAATTTCTTGTCCCACGAGCAACACCAGCGTATTTCCTTCCTCCGACACTTTGACGCCCATTTTGGACACGATAATAGCACATGACTTCAAGTCTCCTTGGAGCTTGCAGGGTGCCTCCACAAATGTCAAAATGTAATGTTAAATTTCCACCCTATTGTCAAAATTGAGTGAAAACTCACAATAGACTGGTCGGTCGTCACCAAAGTTCCCACTGAGGTCCACGTGGACGTCAACTGCTGTGTAAAGTGGTGAGCAGCACCAGGCATGGCGACGATCAGCGTCTTGATCTGCACAGGTTCGTGCTCTTGAGGTCCCAGGAATTCACGCACAGACCGACTCCACTGGTAAACAAAAGTGTAAACAAAAAGGTAAAGTTTACGTTTTTGTTTACATGAGCCAGACAAAAGTTTACACGGAAGATGGCCTTGCTGGGGGCGACGTCGGGAGCGTCATAGGACGAAATGTCGCATGCACGGGAGCTGTGTGAAGAGAGAGAGAAGGACAGACCGTTACAGACGAGAGCAGGCACTCAGGAGAGACAGACGACGCACCTGAACTCGCCTTCCTCGGCGAAGCGAAGTGCGAGCGCCATTTTGGTTCCCAAGAATTGACAGAGGCTGATGTGGTCCACATTTCATTTAAACCGACAGTCTACCGACAATGTACCGGTCTTAAGGTTAGGTTTCTAGAGTCTGAAAAACGAAAAACCTACGGATTGGGGAAATACCACACAACTTTTTTTATCGAGTCATCTGCAACTGGTGATTATGGGAGGGCCATGGAACGGGTAAACACTACTACATGTGTTATTAATAAAGTATGTAGTAAGGAACCTCGTCCACCGGCTCTCAGTTGTCAGGTATGCCACCGACTCATGATTTGAATAACGCACTGCGTGATGACAATGTTCAAAAAAGGATTACTATGTGTTGATGCAGAGTTCCACAAGTTGGTATTTAATAAAAGTTATCTTCCATTCAATGGAAGATTAGTTTATAGTTGTGACTTGTATTCGACCTACCCAGGTCAGATACACATCATTGAAAACGATTAAGCGTCTGCAAACTATATTCCAATATAAGAAATAAAATATCCATTTAGGTACACACGATTAGGGCACAACCCTTGACGTTCATAACGAAAATTATGATGGCGCACTCCCATTATGATAAAATTGCTCAGCTTCTACTTCTGGTGGCGGTCCTTAAGCAAACCTCATTCTACAATCAGCTTCGTCCTGCTCACATACTCCGATAACAACTCAAGACAAATGAGCAGTAATCTCATGCATCCACCCAACACCAATTCGCTCAGTGACAACGTCATTGGAGCTGTGGCTGTGCGGATCGCACACTCACGCTACAACAACCACGAAATATGCATCCCCGCACATACAAGCCAAGTTGCTACAGATATGGCCCAATCAACGCTTCAACAGACAGCAAGTGTCTTCTCTAGTGAAATCGATGGAAACGACAATGATCGAGCTTGGGATGAAATGACCATAGCGGAGAGATCGCTGATGCTCTATCGACAACGCCGCACGAGAACTCAGCGGAAGTACAGAAAGAAAATAAATGACAGAGCCATTGCGTTAGCTGACTCCGTTACCCAATTGCAAGAGGAGATCCAACAACTCGAGAAGCGGCGAATGTGCTGTACACCATCGCACAGTTTGAGTAAGACTGCCTCGTGGAGCATGATAGTCGAGTATATTCGCCTGTTCCGTCACGGCTACAAACCACCTACGTGGGTTGCGAATCCGGAGGGTATCATAACGACACCAGCTCTGGATGCAAATTTTGCACAAAAAAGCTTTCTACAAGCGGCTATGATGCCTGACATCGTCTTCAATGAAGGTCGAGGTATTGTAGCGTTGATTGATACTTTGAAATCCATGGCGAGATATCACGAGAATGTAGAATTGAAACTCATGAGCTTGGAGTATGGAGCTGGAGGACTACTGATTGCTCATGTAGACGTCTTCAGCATTGTCACAGCCAATATGCTTCAAAACTGTCTTCTTAACGTCGATGGAAATACCCAGTGGCCACGTCTCTCGAAAATGCTACTGGGGCAAAAGCTTTTGATCCCAATGTCTGTACGCTGCGAATGGGACGAACTGAACTCTCGTTTCGTTAGCATTTACTACGAGCTAGATATGCTAACTCCATTGCTCAAGCTGTTGGACAACTGGGAAGATGCCACTACTGTATTTAGTAGTGTTCTAGGTAAACATTGCAGACCATAATTTTTAATGAACAGTCTCAGTCGCTACTGTAACCTCGTCAAAGACTAGCCCATACTCATGGAAATGGTTTCACCGCTTTTTAGCGACTAGTGGAATTAATAATGTCAACCTTGATCCGCTTATTAAGTTCGGGTGAATATTTCGTCGGTATTGTGACCGGGCCGAAACTGAGCGTCGACTTCTTCGTTTGAATTAACCATTATCAACAGCATACAAAGCAGACTATATGTTAATATTGAGATTGCGAGAAGAATCATCGTGAATCCAATTCTCTCTTGAATACCGCTCACGAAGAGGATAATACCTCACATTTCTCGATAATGGGATGCTCATGTAACTGGTAAACACTCCTATCGTTTAGTTAATTTCGGTTGTTGGCTACGCAGCCACCCACACTCATGATTTGAATAACGCATTACACGATGACATGATTGGGAGCAGAAAATCGTTTTCGCATACATGTACACAACCACAAACTCGTGGCACCAGGCGTTGACATCGTACTTTTCGTTATTGCTCATCACGTTGTGCCACCGCTGACATATCTCGTAGTAGCTCTACAACCAATGTCATTCTACAACCAGCTTCGTCCTGCTCACATACTCCGATAACAACTCAAGACAAATGAGCAGTAATCTCATGCATCCACCCAACACCAATTCGCTCAGTGACAACGTCATTGGAGCTGTGGCTGTGCGGATCGCACACTCACGCTACAACAACCACGAAATATGCATCCCCGCACATACAAGCCAAGTTGCTACAGATATGGCCCAATCAACGCTTCAACAGACAGCAAGTGTCTTCTCTAGTGAAATGGGTGGAAACGACAATGATCGAGCTTGGGATGAAATGACCATAGCGGAGAGATCACTGATGCTCTATCGACAACGCCGCACGAGAACTCAGCGGAAGTACAGAAAGAAAATAAATGACAGAGCCATTGCGTTAGCTGACTCCGTTACCCAATTGCAAGAGGAGATCCAACAACTCGAGAAGCGGCGAATGTGCTGTATACCATCGCACAGTTTGAGTAAGACTTCCTCGTGGAGCATGATAGTCGAGTATATTCGCCTGTTCCGTCACGGCTACAAACCACCTACGTGGGTTGCGAATCCGGAGGGTACCATAACGACACCAGCTCTGGATGCAAATTGTGTACAGAAAAGCTTTCTACAAGCGGCTATGATGCCTGACATCGCCTTCAATGGAGGGCGACGAGGGGTGAATGCTGTGTTGGAAGATTGGAAATATATTTCACAGCTCCACGAGAATACAGAATCGCAGCTCATGAGCCTAGAATATGGTGCTGATGGACTACTGATCGCTCACATGGATGTCACCAGCATTGTCACTGTCAACATGATACGAAACTGCTTGCTCCATCTCGATCACGACGATGAACATATTACGTGGTCATTAATCGCCAAGAAACTTCTGGGACAAAAGCTTGTGATTCCAGTGACTGTACGCTACGAATGGGACGAACTGAACTCTCGTTTCGTTAGCATTTACTACGAGGCAGATATGCTATCTCCGTTGCTCAAGCTACTGGACAACTGGGAAGATGCAACTACTGTAGCTAATAGTGTCCTTGGTAGCCATTTGAGACTGTAATGCTCACAATTTCATGTAATGGTCGAAAGTTTAATCGTTGTTTGTACTGGATAATAGTGATTGTCAGTGTTTCGTAGGAGACATCTTGGATTTTGTATGCTATGGTAGGATGTACATCCTCAATAGTTTCCGCAATAGCAAATGTTGCACACGCAAATATCTTGGTTATTGTATTGTACCACGATTGCAATTGTGGGGGCTGTACTTTTGACGCCAATTTTTCCGACGAATCGGGGGAGCACGCGATTTGACAATAAACAACGCTCAAGAAGGGGAAATCGAAGTAGATGACATGCTGACTTGCACTACGCCGATAGGGAGCAACCCAAGCAGATCATCGAGCGCAGACCACACAGCAAGCGCTATGGAAGGCACTGATGGCTTTGAAATTGGACATACTCCCAACCTGGTGTTAGATTCAACAAGAGAAGTTGGTGTGTTTATTGCTGTCAGCCCTTCACGATTACCTGAAGCTGGAAATGCAACCGATGATCACGAAGTTACAGCAAAGGATGTCAGAGAAGCGTGTGTATCATCAAGAACGCAGCAAGCTTACCGAGGTAGTCTCCGAGCTTTGTCTAAGTGGATCATCGAAACGAAAAAGAATGAGGCATCAGCCTATTTTGACAAGACCGGGGAAATAGAGTTGACACGATTTACACCGGTAGATTTTGAAGCTTTCCTGTTAGAAAAGAGGAAAAAAGTGCGTATTAGCACACTTAACAGTTATCGGAGCGCACTGAAAGACCTGTACCGTCGGAAGGAAGTACCAATTCCCGTCGCGTACGACAAAAGTATGGTTACATTTTTCTCTGGCCTCAAGCGTATGCAAGCTACTAAGTTTCGAGCCGGCGCTTCGAAAGAATCAGGAAAGGATCCGTTGCCATATTCACTCTACCAGCAGTTGTGCAAGACGACACTAGAGAGACAGGATGCTGGGTTTGCTCATTTCTTCTTAACTACTCAGTGGAACTTAATGTGTCGCTCGGAGTCGGTGCAAACGTTGTGTACACAACATTTAAGTGCTCATGATGACAGTGTTGGATGCATGATGCATAAGTCGAAGACTAATCAGGAAGGTAGCGGTCCTAAGGATCCACGGCACATGTACGCAAATCCATTGAACCCCATCACGTGCTGGGTCACAGCACTATCTATCTATCTTGCGTGTCGTCCTACACAACAACCAGGGCCTCTGTTTCCAGGATCGCACCAAAAGGTACGCTTCGGTAACACACTGCACCAACTGATTACTCAAATGACAGGTCTTAATCACTATGGAACTCACTCAATTAGAAAGGGTGTAGCCACTTTTGCATGCAGTGGAACAACGGGTAGGCCTTCTATTGCTAGTGTATGCTTACGAGTAGGTTGGTCGCTTGGAGGCGTTCAAGATCGATACATTCGTTACGAATCGGCTGGTGATCAATATCTAGGTCGTGTGGTGGCTGGAATGCCTCTAAATCAAGCTGAGTTTGCCCTCCTTCCCCTTCATTTTGCAAACAACCAAGACCAAGTTGTTCAAACCAGCATTGAAGAAATGTTCCCAGTAATGAAAAGTTGCAGCTGCCTTCAAGATATTCTAAAGCTATGCATGGCTTCACTGGTTTATCACCACGATTACCTAAGACGGGCCTTGCCAACAACATACCCATTGCTGTCTACCTATTTGTTTCGCCACCAAAAAACTTGTTGTTCAGCTGCACAAGGCGTTAGTGCAGGATAACTCCTCATGGATGAAGCCGACGGGAATTCCCCCTCACGTTGAAGTGTACAAGCAATTGAAGTTCATGCAATCTTCCATTGACAATTTACCACCAGTGCTGCTCGAAGGAATGTCAAATCTTGTCGAAGAAAACGGTATTGCAGCTGGAAACATCACTAAACTCATGCTCGAGTCTACTATTGGAAAATTGCTCGAACGACCGGGTATTGCGCAAGCTAACCGTATCGTACACTCCCAGACAGCGATATCGGAGGAAAGCGAAACAGTCCACTTCTACAAAGGTAAATTTCATTTGTTGCCTGAGTCGTTTGAGTTCCCACGCACGGGCCCTTTTGGTGCTTGGATGATCTGGTGGTTTGGCGATAAAGTGCGTGGTTACCCGCCTATGCGGAAGATCCGACCACATGACTTGCCGAAGGCTAGTATGGGCAAACGGTTCTCAGACTGGTCGAGGATAATTCATCATCTCCGCAATGCTATTGAATCAGCTGGTGAAGCAATTGCTGACAAACATGACCGAGCGCAAGGCGATCGAGCTATTCCAAATTGCCATGAACAACTTGGAATCACCTTCGTCGGAACGGAAGCGCCGACTTACTGGGCTATCGGTAACTACCGTGCTCCGTTTGATTCGAGAGCGTCAAAGTGCTACAAAGCGCCAAAGATTATTATAAGCCAATAGATATCCTTCATACCATTGGTGGATTGCAATCCTACGAGTTTTACAGATAGATAAGTGATTATAATCACTGGGGCCAAGTGATTGTGTAAAATCTGCATGGCTACTGGGTGAAAAAGCGTTTATTTTTATTTCAAGTTTGTAACGGGGTTACATGAGGGGTACCCTAGCAAGGGTGCCGCCTCTAGAAGTAGATATACTTCTGTGAGTATTCGTTTTGTGAATACTCAGCCGTGGGTGGTGTGGACCACACCACTTCCACGTAGGTTGGGTGGATGAGGGCCAACCAATCGTATTTGACCTACCTTTTAAATGCATATTAAGGATAAATTATAGTTAATTAGTAATTTGTATTACAGACCAAATGACCTAATTAACAATAAATAAATCAGTCTAAAACTTACTCCAAACTAGCTATTAAGTCCCTTAAGACCAGGACTTGTGAACCACGGTTCACTTAGAGTTTGTATACTCTTAGTAGCACGCTTCCTCAAACAAGGTGCTCGTGTGACCCCGTCACACTTGGTAGCACTTGTAGTCAATCCACGCCTACGCAGGTAGCTTGACTACCTGAATCCTCTGTGGCTCATACAAGGTAAGCCAGGATGGATAGAGGGGAGTTCCCTCATTTGACCGATTCTCAATTTGAGTCGGTCCGGAAGATGGTGGGCATCTTTGGAGGAGATGCCCTCCGCAGCTTGGCGGCTGCTACGCCGGCCGAGCAGGTCGAACGCATTGAGGCGTTCGACACGTACGAGAGAGGGCTTATCGCCCACGTACAGGGGTTGCAGGCCCCCGTGGCTGAGATGAAGCCAGCCCAACCTAAGCCGATGAGGCTTAAAGTTAACCCCTATGAGGGGAAGGAGGGAGAGAACCTCCACTTCTGGGTCCGAGAGGTCGAGCTCGCGATGGACGCGGCTCTAATCTCGACCGAGCGACTTCGGGTCGCTTTCGCCCTGTCCAACCTAGGAGGTCGGGCGAAGACCTGGGCGAGGCGACAACGCCGGGTTGCTTCACAACCTGGGCCCAGCTGTGTCAACAGCTTAGAGCCGCCTTCCTCCCGGCGAACTATGAGTATCGCCAGCGCTCGCGCTTCCTTGCCTGTAAACAAGGGAAGCGCGAGCTGCATGAGTACATCCAGAAGATGCGAGTACTAGCTGCATCTCTGGTAGGGAACCACCTACCTGAATACACCAAGGCTACGGTGTTCATGGATGGCCTGAAGGTGGCCCATCCCGCACACAGTTGTTCCGCGTGCATGCGAACACTATGGAGGAGGCGATCCAGATCGCCCTCCAAGAGGAGTACAGCCACAGACAGGCTCGTACTCCTACGTCGGTGTGGCAAGGCCACAATGCATCGTCAGGCGCAGTGCAAGGAGCTCCAGCAGCTGGAGCTAGTACCGGGCCGGTACCCATGGAACTGGGTACGGCCGTACAGAGCTCCATCCGTTGCTATGGATGTGGGAAGCTCGGGCACATGCAACGCGCCTGCCCTGCGGGTGTGGTGAAGTGGATTTGAAAGATTTGGCATTGGAATATCCAGGAAAGATCCGATTTGGACGTGATCGGACCTGACGTGATGTGATTGGAGTAGATGACGAGCTGATGTGGGTGGATCCGGTGGTGGATCCAGTTGATGGATAAGATTGATGGAGATTAGTGACATCTTGGATGGGACGAGATAGATGTATGGACATACGATCTATACATGCACCCAGATCTGAAGGGCTGGGGAGATCTCGTATGGATATGGATGATGTGGAACTTGCATGATTGTAATATGGGTGCAACAGTATGTCTATATAATCTGTGGAAACTGGTGATCTAAGCCTAGATGTCCAGATCTAGGCTATAATCTATATCCGTGAAGACCAGATCGGTTCACATATGTGGGTCTAGTCGGGGAATGTGGATCAAGGCTCATGAACCTAGATCCATAGGTGGATCCGAGGGATCCGGGATCTAGGGATATTATGGCAAGGATGAACGATGATTGGGGGATTAACGGCATGGAATAAGCTCGGATATGTTATAATTATGATTATCACGAAGTATTGCCCCTGGATCACGCATGGAAACCCTAGATCAGGGAGATCAAGGAGATCTAGTCGATCTGGAATTGGATCAGCGTGATCTAGCCTTATTAAGACTTGATCTGACTCGGAAGACGTGTGATCTGGATATTACGGAAGGTGATTACGATATTGGAGAAAGGAGAAGGCCAGATCACAACAGTGCGACTAGTGATCTAATGTTTATGGTTCAGATCCAGGGTGATCTGCAAAGATGTCGACTGCCAGGATGGTGAGGACAAGAAAGGACAAGGATCAGGATAGCGTAATCAGTCGATGTGTCGTTAAGGATAGGATACAGGATGGGATAGGTCTTAACATTAAATCAGAACCGAATTTGCATCGTACGACACAAGTGCTTCGCTACGCGCCTGGAAACGGGAACTACATTGGCCCTACGGTATTAATAGCGATTTAGGTGTATAGATCTAGGGTGGTTGATAATATCTAGATAATATATTGGCTAGATCCAACCTCCTAGTATCTTACCCTAAGTGCAGATCCAAGATCCCGGTATTAATTGCTTAGCCGGTAGATCTTCGGTTTCTCAACGATCAAGATCGCGCTATAGGAAGCGCCAAGCAATCAAAGGACCCCGTATAAAGGGAAATCAACAAGAAAGGAATTACTACAAGGCCGGATCCAGATCTAGGCCGCCGGATCCAAGCTCGATCTAATCGCTTGGACTCCGGATCTACTACTGGCGAGTGGTGTGAAGACTTCCACGCCACTCTACGACCCCAACGTCACGCCAAGACGTTCAATCAACACCGATCGAGCAACTTAGCAGTCACCAAGAGAGGAAGATCCAGCCCAACCGACGGGTACACAAGGTGAGCAAGTTCAGCAGATCACGGATCATCGGAGGACCCCCTTCGTTAGTCGGTGTCCGGGCATTGGTGGGAAGTTGGATCTAGCGATCTCGCAGATTTTGCTGATCCCGCTACACCACAATGGTGCGCGTGCCCGGATTCGAACTCGGGATTTCACCGTGAGTCTCAAGAAGATGTTCAAGTGAAGGTTGAACAAGGGGAACAAGCGTCATCGGACCTCGGATCGACGATGATGCCGCTGAATGAATCAAGATCCGCGGATCAGCAGAGCGCTAGGAGGAACTCTGCTGACGGAAGAGAGGGTGATCTGGATCCAGATCCAGATCTAGAAGAAAAACCTCTACCTCCACAGGTCCCCACGGGGACCCCGACGGATCTCGACTTAAGTCGAGATCCGTCAACAAAACAAGGGAAGGCGAAAGTGGAGCCGTACAGATTGGTCGGATCTCCAGTCGATCCTTCACCATATCCATCCAGGGATCTTCCAGTCTCTAGATCCGATAAGAAGAAGCCGAAGAAGAAGGTAACGCGGAAGAAGATGAAGGCTCCAGAGATTGACGACGAAGATCCGATCGGATCTAAACCTAGATCCAGATCAGGACAAGGGTGGTCAGACGAAGATCTGGAGAATCTATTTTACCACAAAGAACTTCGCGAGTTCCTGGACCGAGATCCTGTGATGCGGATCCTGAGGCTGAAGCAGGTCGGAGATCCAAGAGAACCCGTATCAGCTCCGATCAAGACTGCCAACAAATTAGAAGCAGTCAAGGATTTATTACGACTGTTGAAGGAAGCAGGAATGACCACGGGAGCTTTCGATGCGGATGACGTCTTTGATCTAGATCTCAAGGTGATCCAGACTGCCACCAAGGATCTATTCTCCAAGCTCAAGATCCTCGTCGGCGAGATCCCCCAGATCACAGATCCAGTGCCATCACCTCCGGCAAGTATTACGGATCGCCAAACGTCCTCATCACATTACGCCTCGGCTGCCGAGGACGAATCAGATCTCTCATCGGAACCAAAGCGAATGTCTCTGGGACCCTCCGGTACTTCAATGCTGGAGGCGAGATCCAAGATCCAACGTCGGAATCAGCCGAGATCCGGCCGCTCAAGGACGATCCCGACCTCCGAAGACCAGATCACAGCAGCCACGACGTCAGATGCCTCATCAGGCACCTTACAGAAGTATTTCGAAGCAGCCATGAGTAGATTCCTGGCGGAACAGCGAGGGCCGATCATGGATCAAGGAGCGACGAAGATTCAGGATCCAGGATCACAAGATGTAGATATGGAATCTGTGAGATCTGAACGTAGCACATCTCGATGGGAGTATGATCCAGACGATATCGACTTCCCCACGGCTGCTCGAGCGACGGTCGCGACCGCTACGACCGGATCAGCCGGATCAACCATGATCCAGAGAGTCCGGATCTCTGCGATCTCAGATCTCAAGGAGTTCACGGGGAAGGATCAAGACGAAGATCGAGCCAGAGCGTGGATTGGCAAAGTGAAATCGGCGTTCATGCGAGATCAAGCCTCCGATGAAGAAAAATGTTTGACCTTTGCGGATCTATTGGCTGGATCCGCCAAGAATTGGTATCGGCAACTAAGCAGATCCACCCGTAATAAATGGTCGGATCTGCTTAGAGCTTTCCAAATCCAGTACTGCGGATTGGGGGTATCAGTGGCTAGACAATACTATCACGCTCGACGTCGACCAGAAGAATCTCCCCTCGATTATCTTTACCGCCTTAATGTTGCCGGATTACGCGCAAAGTTGAAGATCAAGGATGGTAATGCGAAGGATCGACGTGAACATGTGGATCACTACATCGAAACTTTGGAAGATCAAGATCTAGCTGACAGGCTGACTTTACTACGGCTATCCGACGCGGATGATCTAGAAGAAGTGTTACGAGCCCGTGAACGCGCGAAGAGCAGACAGAAGAAAGCCGCGTTCGGATCTAGCAAGTACCGGCAGAAGGCAACTAATCCAGCACCTGCAGCTACGACGAAACATGTCCGCGCGGTGCAGATCCGGGCCATGGAATCTGAATCTGAGTCCGGATCCGACGGATCGGATGGATCTGACTCGGACGGAGACAATCATCGGCGGATCTACCTGGCAGCTGAGCAGGATGTCACTCCAAAAGTGGAATCTGGTATGGAGAAGGTCGAGCAAGTACCAATCACCCACAAGTCGACAGATCAAACCCCACCGGATCATAGATCCCGGATCCAGAGCGGCGGATCCGATCGGAACCGTTGCTCGCACTGTGGATCCAAGAAGCATTCAGATCTAGGATGCTGGAGACGCCTTACTTGTCATAAGTGTGGCAAGCGAGGACATCCGGCAGATCACTGCCTCTTTGTGTGCCGGGGGTGCGGGGAATTACATGATATGGGAAAATGTCCTATGGAAGAGTTCTACAACCAGATCCGCCAATGGTTCAACCCAGCCAAACATGCAGGTATGCTTCCGGAATCTGCAGAGAAGATGTTAAACTAGGACGCTCGCCGGGTTGGAATCCGGTACGAGCCGAGCGCTCTAGATATTGCATCTATGCATTTGTGAACAAGAGATCGGTAGATCAGGGTAACAAGATCCCAGATCTACGCGGTAATACATGTGATCTGAATGGAAACCGTGCTGTCGCAATCTCCAGTGTCCGCCAGGTGGATGATTACTCCAGATCCGAAGTGACCATGATGGTGGATCTCCACCCAGGAGAGATAAGGGGTTATTGGAAGCAACGGGATCCAGATCTGTGGTTCCAGCCCACAGATCAGGAGGATATACCAGTGATCCAAAAGCCAAGTCAGATCAAGGAGATCCGAAGATCCGAAGTTATGGATCTCTTGCCAGGAGAATCTCGGGGATATTGGAAACACTATGCCCCGGGAAAGTGGTTCCGACAAGCCAAAATCGCTGGTAAGATCAACAATGAGAGAGGGATCTTGCTCTTAGATACAGGCGCCGAAGTATCCATAGTGGATACGGCCTTTGCTCGTAAGGTTGGGTGCTATATCGATACGAGCCAGATCCAAGATTGCGTTGGGATTGGTGAAAGTGTTTACAGGACAGAAGGAAGAACCCGGATCAAGATCACTATGGCTGGATCGCTGGTTTATTTTTTCGATATTTGGGTTGGAGATCTAGCAGGTCAAGATGCCATCCTGGGTATGGATTTCATGGTACCGGCGGGGATCCGATTGGATCTGGCCTATGGATCTATAAGTTTACCTGATGAGGTGCGGATCCAGCTTAGCGGGCGTCGGCAGCTTTACAGCGACAAGGCCAGGCTGGTAACTGTAGGAGAACATATCCAGATCGAGATCGGACAATCAGTGGAACTTCGGTTACATCTCCGGATGTCAGATCACGAGAAGTTCTGGGTTACCCGGGGAGATCGTTGGGTGCCCACGGTGGTAAAAGGCCTCGGGAAGAGACGGTATCTGCAGATCACCAACGTGAGCGATAAGGCGATCATATTGCAAGAAGATGTGAGAGTTGGGATCTGGCTATCGGGTGATCACATTCCCGGATGCCAGGATTTGTCTCGGTGGGGTCACGTCGGTATATGGAATGGCAAAATCTGGCTTTGGAAGCCACGGTGGAAGGAAGATCCGAGCATGATGAGATCCTGATGGAATCTGCAGAGCCGATGGTGGATCGACCCTCCTACCCAGTACCTCGTGGTATCCTGAAACGACCCGAGATCTCGCAGATACAGGTAAAACCAGTGTTGATGACCGAAGATCAAACATCAGCAGGGACAGATCCGCAGGATCGAACTCCGATCCAACCAGTAGAGACCGCGGTGATAAACCAAAATATGGATCAGGTAAAGGTGGATGATTTGGATCCAGTGACTGGAGGATCAGCTGAAAGAGATCCACCCGGACAGTTATCTACCCCGATACAGGAGGCGTCCCCAGAAGATCGAAAAAATTCCCCAGATCAAGAGCCGGATCCGGAAGTACATTACCATGAAGGTAATGATCTGTATGCGGAAGATGTAGATCAAGAGATGGCGATCCTTCCAGAGATCAACCCCACCACGGATGAGGTGAGGATTGAGGATATCCAAGTTGGAGATCCGGGGATCCAGACTACGGCGGAGATCGAACGATTACGTCAGAGGATCTGGAAATATCGACATCTTCTCATCGGAAAGGGAAATGCTCTACCACCGGCCGCAAGGGGTGTGGTGTGTGATATCGATGTGGGAGACGCTAAGCCAATCGCCCAACGAGTGAGGAAGATCGCACCTCGATTCCGCGAGAAGTTATCAGAGCTGATCAAAGGGTTATTATCAGCGAAGATGATCAGCTATTCCAGATCACCCTGGGCCTCACCGATCGTGGTGATCGTGAAGAAGAATGGGGTAGATATCAGGCTGTGTATTGATTACCGTCTGGTCAATAGTCTTACTCAACTGATGGTCTACCCTATGCCCCTGATCAACGATCTTCTAGAAGATCTGGATAAAGTCCTGTGGTATTGCTCCTTGGATATGGCCAGTGGATTCTGGGTGGTGACTATGACAGATCGAGCTCGAGCGATCTCGGCTTTCATTACCCCATTTGGGCTATTTGAATGGAATCGTATGCCGTTCGGCTTGAAGAATGCACCGCAGATCTACCAACGTCTGATCGACAACGCCCTATATGGATTCACTCGGATCCCTCCTCCTGGATCGGATCCAAGATCTACAGATGTGTTTGAAGTGGGAGAAGCCGATGATCCGGATAAGCCATCAGTGATCGGACGCAGATCGTATATCGATGACATCCTTATACCAGCGGATAATTGGGATCAGCTATGTGATCGAGTGGACGCCCTACTGGAGGCGTGCGATAAGTGGAATCTGTCGATCAGTGTGGTGAAGAGTTTCTGGGGTATGAATAAAGTGGAATATCTGGGCCATCGCGTCTCGAAAGATGGACTGGAGGCGAATCCCAAGGATCTAGAGGCATTAACGGATCTAGCATTTCCTGGATCACTGAGATCGATGCAATCTTTTCTGGGCAGCTTGAATTATTACAGTCGATTTATCGAAGACTATGCTATCTACGCGGCCGTGCTGTACGAATTGAGAGAGGTCGATTTCGCCGCGATGTCCAAGGATGATGTGCGGATCCAGATCAAGCGAAGTATGGAATATAAGGAGTTGGATCTACGGGATCTGAAGGAAGATCTAGGATCAGATCTGGCATTAAAGCCTGCGCAACCGTCGGATCCAGGAAGTCTAGATGGAGACCAGGCTGATCCACGATGGATTCGTGCTCATCGGGCCTTCGAGACACTCAAATCGAAGATCGCGTCTACTCCGATCCTACGTCATTTCGATCCGGGTCGAGAGGCGGTGGTGATCGTATATGCAAGTGATTGGGCGATCTCGGCAGCCCTCGTGCAAGAGTATGACCAGATCTACTATCCGGTCACCTTCGTAAGCCGAACGTTGAAGTCGAACGAGTTGAATTATAGCCCAGTGGAGAAGGAGGTGTTGGCGCTGCTACGGATCCTGGATCTCGGATATAACATGCTGGTGGGACGTCGGATCCGGGTGCTGACTAGATACTCCACGTTGGCCTGGTTATTTAGATCGACCGGATTACAAGGGCGATTAGGCCAATGGGCGTCACTGCTATCACCGTGGACATTAGAGATTGTGAAGTGTGTCAAAGGAGAAGAAGAGATCCTGGGGGTGATTGCGGCTAGTATCACGCCCAGATCCATGGTGGATGAAGCGTTGATCCAGATCTCGCCCAAGAAAGAGCCACGACGGAAGATCCAAGCTCCGATCCCTGTGATCCAAGCGGAGGAGGAGCTGTATGTTGTCAGTTTCGATGGATCGGCCCGCGTGAAGCGTGGAGGTGGCGCATACAGTGCGATCTTGTGGAAGTTGCCTGAATGGACGGTGATCCAGGCCAGATCGGCCTATGCGGAAGATCTTACCGTCAATGAAGCTGAATATCAGGGGTTGTTACTATGTCTGGATCTGTTGAGTACAGTGGATCACAAACGAGTGGTGTTCTGCGGCGACTCTAATCTGGTGATCCGACAAGTCAGGGGCGAGATCGAGTGTAAGGCACCAGGTCTGACCTTACTCAAGCAAAGGGTTTTAGATCGTCTGAGGGACTGGCCAGATCACGAACTTGTGCATGTGAAACGAGATTGGAACGGCAGTGCGGACAGTTTGGCTAGTGCAGCGCTACAGCGACAAAGTGGAGTGAAGATCGAGTCGGATGAGGATAAGCAGGATCTGATCACGTTGAACCGATTGGATGAGATATTGGTAGTCAAGAGGACGGATCAAGCAGCCCAGATCACGGCGGTAGTGACTCGATCAGGCTCGCGATCTACGACGCGGACGATCTCAGATCCGCGATCATTACGGGAGGAAATAGTTCGAGATCTCAGGATCGATCGGATCCGACAAGCTCAAGACGAGGAGGCGTGGATCTCGGGATTGAAGAAGTATCTGAATGGAGATCTACAAGATCTGACTCAGCAAGAAGCCAAATCATATGCTAATCTAGCAGCCGATTATGATTTGGATCACCATGATCTACTGTTCTACTGTCCCTCCACGAGACCGACGGATGCAGATCGAGATAAGCTGATGCGACTAGTGATCCCGGAAACTCTATATCAGGACATACTACATCACTACCATGTGAGCCTAGAAGGTGGACATCAGGGGATCGGCCGAACTTATCAGCGGATCCGGGATCACTTCCATTGGAGAGGTCTGTATAAGAGTGTCCAAAGATACGTGGGTGAGTGTGTGGATTGTGAGACTGGCAAAAGCAAACCTCGGATCCAAGGAGAGTCGCCAGGTAACCTTCAGGCAACGTATCCTTTCCAGATCATAGCTATGGATCACATCCCGTCGCTACCCAGATCGCACAAAGGGAATACAGAATTATTGATCTTTGAAGATCTATTCACTGGATATGTGATCGCGAAAGCCAGCTCATCAAGGACTGCTCAGACTGTCGCCGAATCATACGAAGAATGTGTCTTCCGACGATTTGGGGCCAGCGAAGCGATCAGGCATGATCGTGAACCAGGATTTATGTCCGATTTTTTCCGAGCGTTTAATAAGATCTTGGGTCAACGTCAACGTGCCACAATGGCATATCGCCCCAAGCTAACGGATCTGCAGAACGGATGGTCCAAACCACAACTCGGGCGATTAAGATGTATGTGCAGGATCTGGATCAACGAGATTGGGACGAGTATGCCGAGAGGATTACCTTCGCGATCAACACCGCGCATGATCGGATCCGAGGAGAAACACCTTTCTATATGGTACATGGGTGGGATCCTAGATCCACTTTGGAAGCGGTGATCCCGGTGGGAAGTACGCGAAGACATGATCGGGATCCACGACGGTGGAGGTATCAGATCCAGCGTTATTATCAACAGGTTCGAGAACAGGTTAATCAACGACTGCGAGAGGCGATCTCAGATCGAGCGGATCTACACAACCAGGAGATCCGCCCGCATCAGATCGAGGTCGGATCTCGAGTGTGGTTATATCTCGATCGCGTGAAAGAGGGATACGCTAAGAAGTTGGCACACTTGTGGCATGGACCATTCCGGATTATAGAGAAAGTTGGAGAACATGCGGTGAAATTGGAGATCGCCGGATCCGGATATCACATTTTCCCTATGGTACATGTGAACAAGTTGAAGCTAGTGAAAGAATATCCAGATCGACCACTAATGCGACTCAATGTGGGAAGTCAAGATCGTCTGGATTTTGATGAAGATCTATTACCAGGGGATAGCTGGATCCAAGATCGCGATCCCGATGAGTATGAAGTGGAGAAGATCACAGATATGAGATCAGGGAGAAGAACGAGATATGGACGGATCTACCGAGAATTCCTCGTACATTGGCGCGGATATGATGATCCTACTTGGGTGGATGAAGCAGATCTCAACTGTGGCGCTCTGCTGCATGAGTTTCTGCGAGATCGCACGAATCATAATCGATTCGGTGTGATGCAATCTCACGAGGAACCGTGAGGTCGCAATCAACGACAACAAGCTGGTTGTTGTCGTGGTGAAATCGGTTGAAGGATCTACATGAAGGATGTAGATCGGTGGAAGGGGTATGCATATATATATGTGGAATGCGATGACAATGAAAGATCAAGTCTCGAGATCCAGAGATCCTGGTGGATCAGGGTCGGTCATGACTCTATGAAGGCGGATCAAGGTGGATGGAAAGCAACCAAGTCAAGATCATCGGATATATATTGAAGGATGTTATGAAAAGATATAGATCACGCACGAAGAGCTAATCACTACGATCTAGCTACTGGTTGGTGGTTGTGCCACTTGAAGACCGAAGAACTTGCGATCCAGGCGAGGGAGATGGCGCGCAGGGTGATCCGCAGTGTGATCCCGATAGTGGTTGCGCCAGGGATCTGCTGTGTCCGCCTCTGCCAACGCCTCCAGCAAATCAGTCGGCTCCCGGCGGTTGAGCTGCGGATCGGCGAGATTCGCACGCCGAGCCTCGATCCCGGGATACCAAGCCACCTCATCAGTCCGCTTGGGGAAGTGGAGGAAGAACGGATCTAGGAGTAGATCCAGATCACACCATCCCTCGATCATGGCTTGGATCAATGTGAGCAACATGCGCTTCCATCGATTACCAGCGTGTGATCTGCGGTTGTTGCGCTGCTTGGCGAAGGATCCCAGCCACGGCGACTGCGCGATCATGGAGGCGGTGATCGGAAACTTGTGGGTCGACTCCCAATACGCGATCAGCTCCGAAGCCTCGAAATCCCGATATTGACGAATGAAGATCCCAAGTCGACCGCCGATGTCGGCCTCAAAGGAGATCGGGGGCAGGGTGTTTCGGATCACCCGCCATGGCTCCGCCGCTTGCAAGGCCTTAACATTGGCCTCCGTGATCAGATGACCACAGAACGCAGGAGCAGTCGGAGAGGTGAAGATCGTCGGCCGGTGAGGGAAGATCCAGTCGGGCGAAATGGTAAGATCGGGAACAGGAAGTTCACGGTCATGGCGATCAAGGTTTGATTTGCCAACCGGGACTCGATCCACGGATCTAGGTCGGCGGCGGCCATGACTCGGACAATCCGCCGACGGGGATACACCGACCCTCAGGGAATGGAACCTGAGGGACGAAGGTGATCCGAGGAGGCCGACGTCCAGGGGGCGGATTGGCCGGACCAGATCCGCCTGTGGGGCCGGATCCGCTGCCCTGGTCTCCGGATCCAGCATCAGAGTTCGAATTATCGGATCCACCGGGAGATCCGCCGGATCCGGCTGCAGATCGGCGTTGGGGAGACGCATGATCTCGACGGCGAGCCTCAGATCTGGACTGGGAAATGGCCATCAAAGTTTGAGCCTCATAGAGGTCATCGGCACTTCGGCCTCCTCCTCCCCATCTCTCTCCCCCCTCATCCTCCTCCATCCTCATCCATCGATCCAGATCCCACCTCGATACCTCGCCTGATGATGACTAGGTCCAGCACCTTTGGAGGGCGGAGTTGAGGCTTGATCTGGGGAAGGTGATCTTCCTCCGGTAGATCCTCCACCCAGATCAAACTCGGATTCGTCCTCTTCATCCATGGACTCATCCTCCGCCTCGAGAGGAACGGATCGCTTCTTCTGAGGCCGCGAAGGGGAAGGCGAGTTGGATCTGCTGCGAGATCGCTTTGATTTGGAGGCATCAGCACCCTGATCCTCACTGCCCGAAGTCTCCGCGGAAGGAGAGCGTGGGATCCCTCCCGGGGCTGATCCGTGTCGGATCCAGGATCCAGACGCAATTGGGTCTGAGGAGGAGGCGCCCCGATTGTGGCCGAGATGGATGTGAGGCGTTGGAAGGCAGCAGTATATTCGTGACGGAGGGCATCCCGTTCACGGACCACTTTGCCCAGATCTCGAGAGAGAGCGTACGGATCTGAGCCTGATTCTCAGTGATGGTACGTTCCCGATCGGCATAGGCCTTCTGGGCCACTTCGACATCATGGCGCGCGCGGGTCAAATCACCCTCCAGCGTCCGCAGCTGGGTCATATCTGAAGCCGATCTGGCCCGATGGGCTGCCAGATCCGACTGCAATAACCCCAACGTCCGCTGCGCTGATAAGATCTCGGCATCCCGCGCACGGATCTGATCTTGTAGAGAGTCGCGCTCTCGGGTGATCTGATCAAGATCGGCTTGGGTGGGGCCCCCGGATGGAAGATTCGCCTGTGGGACTGCGGATCAGGACCCGAAGATCCGCGATCCACGCGATCGGAGCGAGATAAGAGCAGCTCTGCCTCGACCCGATCCAGCTCTGATCGAGTCCGGCGCAAACTCTCCTCGGTCGCGGACAATGCAGATCCGCATCCTCCCGGCTCCGATCCAGATCGTGATTGATCTGCTGGAGATCCAAGATCTCTCCGCCGGCTTGTGTCATCTCGGACGTGAGATGACGGATTGTGGACTCCAGACGGCCTCGATCTTGGCCCAGATCATCGATGTGGGCTTCCAGTTGGTGGATCTCGTCGGACCGACGATCGAGATCTCGGTTGAGATCGGCGATCTGGGCTTCCAGGGCCGAGATCTCGGGTGCAGGCTGAGGCGGCTCCAAACCGATAATGCGATCGGATTCCAGGGAGGATTGGAGGGCATCACGCTCCTCTCGGAGGCGATGAACTTCAGCCCGATAATGCCCGATCTCCCGACCTTGGGTAGCACACATCATCTCGAGCGACTCGAGAGAGCAAACATGCTCACGATTGCGATCCACGGCCTCATCGGCCCGGCGGGTGGCCAGCCGTAGATCGTCGCTCAAACGCAACACTCGACGACGCAAGGCGACCACAGATCGACGCAGATCTTCAGGTGAACCCCCAGTGGGCCCACTGATCTCGGATCGAGGAGAAGGAGGATCGTGGCGGCCAGATCCATGTTGTGATCCGTCGCGATCATGATCCGACATTACGAGCAGAGTGGAAGAAGTGGAGAAGCTTGAGTTGGACGAGGTGATTTGAAGAATGGACGCAGTGAAGTTGTTGTGCAACTACAACTGACGACCAGGAGGCGGCTGTGGTGAAGTGGATTTGAAAGATTTGGCATTGGAATATCCAGGAAAGATCCGATTTGGACGTGATCGGACCTGACGTGATGTGATTGGAGTAGATGACGAGCTGATGTGGGTGGATCCGGTGGTGGATCCAGTTGATGGATAAGATTGATGGAGATTAGTGACATCTTGGATGGGACGTGATAGATGTATGGACATACGATCTATACATGCACCCAGATCTGAAGGGCTGGGGAGATCTCGTATGGATATGGATGATGTGGAACTTGCATGATTGTAATATGGGTGCAACAGTATGTCTATATAATCTGTGGAAACTGGTGATCTAAGCCTAGATGTCCAGATCTAGGCTATAATCTATATCCGTGAAGACCAGATCGGTTCACATATGTGGGTCTAGTCGGGGAATGTGGATCAAGGCTCATGAACCTAGATCCATAGGGGATCCGAGGGATCCGGGATCTAGGGATATTATGGCAAGGATGAACGATGATTGGGGGATTAACGGCATGGAATAAGCTCGGATATGTTATAATTATGATTATCACGAAGTATTGCACCTGGATCATGCATGGAAACCCTAGATCAGGGAGATCAAGGAGATCTAGTCGATCTGGATTGGATCAGCGTGATCTAGCTTTATTAAGGCATGATCTGACTCGGGAAGACGTGTGATCTGGATATTACGGAAGGTGATTACGATATTGGAGAAGGAGAAGGCCAGATCACAACATTGCGACTAGTGATCTAATGTTTATGGTTCAGATCCAGGGTGATCTGCAAAGATGTCGACTGCCAGGATGGTGAGGACAAGAAAGGACAAGGATCAGGATAGCGTAATCAGTCGATGTGTCGTTAAGGATAGGATACAGGATGGGATAGGTCTTAACATTAAATCAGAACCGAATTTGCATCGTACGACACAAGTGCTTCGCTACGCGCCTGGAAACGGGAACTACATTGGCCCTACGGTATTAATAGCGATTTAGGTGTATAGATCTAGGGTGGTTGATAATATCTAGATAAATATTGGCTAGATCCAACCTCCTAGTATCTTACCCTAAGTGCAGATCCAAGATCCCGGTATTAATTGCTTAGCCGGTAGATCTTCGGTTCTCAACGATCAAGATCGCGCTATAGGAAGCGCCAAGCAATCAAAGGACCCCGTATAAAGGGAAATCAACAAGAAAGGAATTACTACAAGGCCGGATCCAGATCTAGGCCGCCGGATCCAAGCTCGATCTAATCGCTTGGACTCCGGATCTACTACTGGCGAGTGGTGTGAAGACTTCCACGCACTCTACGACCCCAACGTCACGCCAAGACGTTCAATCAACACCGATCGAGCAACTTAGCAGTCACCAAGAGAGGAAGATCCAGCCCAACCGACGGGTACACAAGGTGAGCAAGTTCAGCAGATCACGGATCATCGGAGGACCCCCTTCGTTAGTCGGTGTCCGGGCATTGGTGGGAAGTTGGATCTAGCGATCTCGCAGATTTTGCTGATCCCGCTACACCACACGGAGGGCAAAGGAAGTTCCCTCCAAACTAGGGTCGAGGGGCCCGTAGCAGAAGAAGCACGAACCAAGAGCAGGGGAACTGGGGTCGACCAGTAGGGGCGGGGTGCCTACTGGGAAAGATCTAAGTCCCCATGGTAGGAGTGCGGACGGCGCCATGGAGTGTTAAACCTCTGAGAGCCTGGGTGCTCTCGAGACGAGGAAAGAGCAGCGGGCGGACTGATCATGGTACAGGAGTGTACGGGGATATGGAGATCCTTTGAATCCTGATGATTCTGGGGCGTCGACAAACTTGCTCGACGCCAGACGGTCGCACGGAATGACGACAAGTATGCCGACGCTTTGCGTGAAAGTAAAGTCAGGGACCAGGTCTCGGTGAGACTGGCCGATGGTCGGTGGTTACACCTGGGGTCCGATGGACCTGGCGTAAAGTTTGAGGACTTTGACAGCGCGGAGTCGTTCCTTGTCCTAGACATGGACAAGTACGACTTGATCCTGGGATGCCGTGGTTGAAAGCACAAGCCCTGGATCGATTGGCGCGGCAAAGCCATTGGGGCTAGCCGGCCCGCAGTCTCCGACAGAGCCTTGGTGAGAGTAACGTTCCCACCTCTGTTCGGGGATGGGGCGCCAGAGATGGTCGCCAAGGTGCTTATGCGCCCGAAGAAGTATGGGGAGTCACTGACGCCAACGAAGGTGTGTTGTGACGAGTCTCATAACGGTCATGAGACCAAGGCTTATTGCCAAACGTGTGGGATTGCCACGACGGCAAGTCCCAACGCTGAGAGTCGTCGCGCCGTAGTATGGGCTTCGACTGTGGCAGTGCCGGACGGCACTGACCAGGCGGGTAACATAGGTCCGCAAGCAGCAGAGGCTGCTGAGGAGAGCGCTAAAGGCGTCTCCGTGTGGGTAACATAGTTCCACGCAGGGTCGAAGAGGCCGAGAAGATGAACGAGAGCGCTACGTGCGTCTCTAGCGTGGGGTAACGAAGTTTCACAAGGGGTGAAGAAGACCAGTACGAGGGCGGAGGTGTCGTTGAACCCTCCCGGTGGATAACAAAACACACGCTCGGAGTCTGAGACTCCACCGGCACGGCCGGTGAAGAACAATGCCATGTCTTCGACGGCGGTGTCCGGTCGTCAAGTTAGGGCAGGTACCGTCCATCTGGAGGCACTGCAGGGTGTCAGCACTGCTGAACCTCGAGGATTGTCATGAAGGACTTCCTGGCCGAGTTGAAGGCCGGAGAGATTGCGGAGATGGTGCTCCTAAAGCCGGAGACCTCTCCTGAAGATTTGAACTCTTCCTCCGTAATGGACGAGAATGTCCTGGAGAATTCACGAAGCAGCGAGCAACGCGCTGGGTTCTGAGATTCTCAAGAACCCGGAGGATCCAGGGTATCCTCTTGTGAAAGAGTACTCGGATGTGGTGTCGAAGCACCCACCATCCCCACTCCCGCCGGATCGGGGAGTATGGCACGAGATTGACCTCGTGTTCTGGCACGAAGTATTGTGCCACGAGGCAGTGGTCTCTATCTCGCGAGCAGTGCGAGGTCATTGATGCCTTCTTCGCCAAGAAGGCGAAGTCGGGCATGGTGCGGGAGTCGAAGTCCCCGCACTCGACGCCGACCTTCTGCGTTCGAAAACTGAACGGAAAGTGGCGTCTGGTTCACGCTTACAAACAGCTGAACAATGCGACGGTACCGGCACAGACGCCGATCCCTCGCAAGGATGTGTTGTTGAAAAAAATGTCGGGGTGTACGCTGTACAGCGGCGTGGATCTGGTAGACGGATACTACCAGATCCTGATGCGGGAGAGTGACATTTCTCTCACCGAAGTGAGCACCCCGAGCGGGATGCTCTGGGAGTGGCTAGTGATGCCACAAGGACTATCGATGCCCCAGTGACGTTCAATCGCTGGTCACACAACTGTTTAGACAATTGCGTACGTTCGCACAAACGTCCTTTGACGATATATTCGTCCATAGCCGTGCCGATGATGGACAGACGGCTATGGAGGTGCATCTGAAGCACCTCCGTCGAGTATTTGAGGTCATGAGAGCCAACAAGCTCTATGCCAACATCGACAAGTGCGTCTTTGCAGCTGAGGAGATAAAAGTCCTCGGCCGCTTTTTTCAGCAGGGTCGGCGTACGCGCCGATCCAGGGAAGGTCAAGGCCATAGCGGCTTGGCCGACCCCGAGGTCACAGATGGACCTCCGGAAGTGGTTGGGCTTTGCCCACTATCTTCATAAGTACAGCGCAGGGTACGCTGAACTTGCTCGACCTTGTCGGATCTCTTAAAGAAGGATGGAGCAACAGCACCCGGATGCTTCGACAGCATCAAGGCGAGCTTGCAGCATGAGCCTGCCCTGGCTCTGCCGGACGATAACAAGCCATTCAGCGTTGTTTGTGTGGTGAAGCGGATAAGAAGTTTTC